>JAITYZ010001056.1:0-12972 GCA_027744595.1 Paronellides praefectus
AAAAACCTGTGAAATCTCCTTCTATAAACTCACGTGTACATAAACACATACCAGTTTCTCTTTCCCTATAATACCTTCAATGGATATACCAAAAAACACACTGCTTCTGCATCATGAAGATGGAAAGAGACAGAGAAGATTGCTCTTGTACTCCTCGCCCGCTATTATCACACATTCAAAACTTCCTTTTTGCTGTCCTACACCTACGTCCTACTATTTTGCTTGGCTGTTGTCTCCATATCGCGGAGTGCGTTCCCTGGCGATAGTGATAGGTTTAGATAATAATAATGTTCTATCCCATTCAGAATATAGAGGTAGCAGGCCCATAGCCAGACAAGACAGAAATGAGATGAGGCTAATATCAATAAAAATAGTGATAGTGTTGTTAGGTGTGTGTGTGTGTACATAAGTACATGCTTTTCCATACCTATGAAAACACACACAAGTCATAATGAAAGTCATATTAGCTGGGAGAATATTTATAAAGTCTACGCAAAGTACATATTGAACCAAAAGCTTAAATAAATCGTTATCCGATTCCTAGTTTGCAGCTTTACAAAGTATATTTTTTTACCTTGTCTCTGTTTTTATACACGTTTCTCTATATTACTTGGTAGATATTCCAGTACACAATTTTTTAAGCAAATAATCTGATACTGTGTTTCCGGATAATTTTTTTGCCTAGTATTTTGGGTAATATGGGAAATGTCGATAAGCCATAAATGCTTCTCTATGGACGGGTATTCAAAAACCTAAAACTGTCCCTCCAGCAGCTAGTCGTCAACTGGATTTGAACAGTTGAGTGAATGACAATACAATAAGAGGGAAAAAGACTATCTTGGTTTGGTGTGTATGTGTAGCTCTGCATAGTTTGTTGAAATATGTTAATGTCCTGTCCCAATCGTCGATGAAAATCAAGGGAATTTCTGACTCTCATCCGTGCGTAAAGTATACTAAAATAGTATACAATGAGGAAATGTACATACATATAATACCAACAACTATACCTATATATAGGTATATCCATGTACTAATTACTGTTTGCAAATGATAACTTTTTTATGACCAATTTCTGAACGAGCATTCCTTCCTGTCCATTTACACACAGTCACATGCACACACAAACACACAAACATTTGTAGTGAGGTAAATTAGCGACAAAAAGGACCAATTAGAAGGAAATAGAAGGATAATCATCGTCCAATCAGCAAGAAAATGAAGGAAAATGAGGAAATAAAAGAAAATGAGCAATCATAATTATTTGTTCATTATGCATTCTCATTTTGCAAACATTTTCCAGTTCCCTCAGCAGAGAGCTAAACAACACACACAGGTACAAGGTACAACATTTTTTTATTATTATAGTTCACACACTTGCTGGCTTACTCACATTTTGCATATTTTTTTCACATGTCCACAACACATAGGCTTTCCCTCTTTTTTTACTATTCTAATTTTGCACAAAACTGTCATTTTATATTATTGTTTACAGTGGCTTCATTCTGTTAATTACATACTGTGCACAAACACACACACACAAGCAAATTTTATTGTACTTTACCCAACCTACCTTGTTACTTGGTGTCACAAGGGAAAACAATATATTTTACATGCCCATCAAAAATCCTGTAATGAAACACACATTTTGCCCCTTTTACCCCTACTTTTCTAATAATATACTTTTAACTACTTTATATATACCTATTATTAAACTGTGCATGTGCCTCTATGGTTTTTTTTTTACAATACTCCATTATGTTTTTGTTGCTGATGCGGATATTTGATCTGCTGGTTTGAGTAACAAGAGAACATGGGAGTAAATGGAGGATGCCAAACATTTGGCAAAACACCTAATATTTCTGTCACCAAGATGGATTTTACTTAACTATGTAACCACCTTGGCACGCATCGACTTGACTTGCTTTTTGGTGCAGGAGAAAAAAAAGATGCGAGAGGAGGAAGTATACTATATACAAAGCTGACGGACGAGGAGTAGTAGTTGTCTAGTTCTGTAGTGTGAGCATCGCAAATGCAAAATTAACGAACAACAACACCAAACATTCAGCTTCAGCATAACCAAGTTATATAATAATCAGAGAGTCACAAACAGACAAAGAGGCACTCTGTGTCTTTTTTCAAAAAAAATCTCTCTTTTGACAGTGTGACTATGTGACTCGACTGTGGCACTTTTGCACTGTAGTCGTAATAGTCGTGTGTAGTGGTGGAATAGTAAAAACTAGCAGTAAATACTCGACACCTGATTAGATGTTGGGAGTTGATAAAAGCATTATGTGTTTTAAAGTAGAGGCTTGACAGAAGGAAATTTATTGGGGGAAACGAGCAGCATCGTAGGATTTAGAAATACATCCGAAATAATGTACGATACATTAAGCTATTGCTTTTTAAAAATATTTGACTTAACACACTCCACACACACAGCTATTCAATTTATGCATTATGCTTGTGCACATGTACACACTGATGTTTTTATACCCTATTTTTCATCAGTATATTTGTTTTATAAATTATAATGCGCGTATTTCATGCAAACTTTGTCCCATCTGCGAAATGACCCATCTGCGAAATGAATTACTACTATCATGACATCATCAACATCCATTATAATATATATAGGTTTATATTTTGTAACTGCAAACTTAACTTATTATTATTGCAAGTCAATTTTCGTTTACAAGTAATAATAATAATATGTATAATTACGATTTAGACATGTATTTATAAAACATATCTTTCATTTTCGCAAACAACTGTGTTTAAGGAAGGAACGAACGTGATGATAAAGTTGAACGTGTATATTTTTGTAATACATTTATTTATTTTTTCAATGTCTCGACTGTGCTACATGCCATTGGAAAGTTTGTACACTGAGTGTAATGGGAACAAAAACAACTGCCTATATTTTTTATGTTTCAACTATCTCACTTGACTTGAGTGGTATTTGGTGAAAAGCGATATACTGATATGGGATAGATCACCCCACACACTACTTGATAGGTAGCTGTACTGCATTTTATATAGATATATTTTTATATTGGTCAGTATGGAAGCAGATGTGAGAACTTGAACTGACATTTTTTTATTTTATTCTCAAGTGCAAAATGAAAGGGTATCTAGTATTGAATTCTTGTCACTGCGCTACTTTGAAATTCGAGAGCTCTCTGGGAGCTTACCGTGTCTGATGGAAGACAATGGGTCAAGGCTATATGGGCTTATATTTTTAAGAGAAGAAAAGAAAACAATATGAAAAACCCACATATTTTATTGTTGTAGTATAAAAAATAAGAAGATCATTTTTTATTGGCATTTTTCTTTTTGTTTTACAAAAAGAAGGTAAAGAGGACAAGAAGCATTTTTTCTTTGCTATCTGTCTGAGTACTTGTAAAAAAATGCTTCAAATAAGCTTTGTTACTCTTCTTCTTTTATCTCTCTCGTCATGCACAAAAATATTGTTCAACTCGACATGATAATATTGGTGTCCTTCAGCCTTTTCGTCGGAACTATCAAAAGGGTGCATTACTCTAAAAGCAAACATAAAGATATTTACGCTTAATACACCCTCCTGACAATAACAAAATCCAAAAAAATTGCAGACAAAAAGATATATGAATGGAGATATGATTTTTTTCTCTTTTCTCTAAAAAAGAACATGTCACCTTTTCAAGAAATTTGTTTTTATACTTTTAAAACCTCCAGGCAGACATGACGTAGGTACATAACATGATAAAACGAGAAGAAAAAAATATTGTGAAAAATGCCATCTTTTTCTGTTACAGGTATATAGGTGTGTAATACGCTTACACACTCTAAGCACCGGAACCGTACTCAATATTACCTTCACATAAATAGCTTTTCTTGAAAATATTATTATTTTTCGTTGCAACTTACTTTTTCTTTCGCAAAACTTGCCGGTACAATAATGCCACACAAAAGCCAGACAGCACAGTAGTCAGACAAAGTGAGTGTGAGAATGGAATATAAAAATCCAAAAATTGTACATTTACAGTGTATACTGCACTTATCCTTTCACTTTTTCTCACTTTTTCTATATATTTTGCCAGATTAGAAATTTTCTCTCAAGAGTAAATAATCTTTTTATACTTTTGTTGCGAGAGTTAGCTCATATAAGACAACAAAGGGCTCAATAATATCTTATAAAAGATATATACATACCTATATGTATATGTATGTATGTTTGTACACACTCCACTTTTTATATTTGTATTAGTTCTAGACGACAAACAAAGCTGTTATTGCTGTGTCGTTACATTGCACAATGTTTAATTTAAGTATCAAGTACGTGCGTACACACACTTTTCCCCTAACCATCAGCAGAAGAAGTAGAAGCAAGCTACAATATTTTTTGCTTTGCTTGTTCCCTTTATTATTTATTTCCTCTGTTCATGGGAGAAAGACAAGGACTACTACAATGTCTTTTTATTGTCATGAAAGTGGGAATTCCGGCATTTATTTATAGGGATATATATAAGTATATAACTTATATAATATAAGTATGTGTGCGTGTAGTTAAAAGTTGATTATGGTGACAATGATGTTGGTAGTGTGGTTATGTTGTAACGGGGAGCAGCCGTCGATGATCTATAACAATAATGATGATGAGCACATCTTTTACCTTACAGCATGATGTTGTTTTTACATCAAATCATCGGGGCTGTGTACTGATAGAGAGATATAGATTAAAAGAGACAGGGAGATAGAGACACACGGCAGACGGGAGAAAAGTAAAAAAAAGTCTCAGAGGAGTTACTTTTGTTGCCCGTTAACGTACGTCGCAAAGCAATCAGGAAGGGTATAAGTGCTTTTTCCTTCTCTTGTTGTCGTTGTAATGTTGTAGCACACAGAGACAGAGAGAGAAGAGTAAAGTAAATAGTATAAAATGTCGTGTGTGTTGTGTTGTCACCCGCGTTGTATAATATACGTTCAACGACGTGATATATCAAAAACCAACACACATACATCCAAGTACAACAACTACTATTACAACAACTTGCACTCACGCAAATGACTGCATTACACAAAGCATATATACACCTACCTCCTCTGCTTCTTCTTCTTCTTCTCCTCCGTCTTTGTAGCCCTCAGAGTTGTGAAATAGATAAACTACGGAAATGAGAGCGGATGACGGTTCCTCTCAAAAGTGGTAAAACTTTGCCGTTAACGTAATAATGGTAGTCAAGTGCAATGAAACGGAATGTGTGATGATGTGAGGCGAATGCAATTCACAATGCAGAGGGAGTGAGAGAGGGAGAGAGAGAGAAACTGCAACTCTGTGAGTTATATACACATACACGATTTATATCCAGTATAATAAACTGTGTATACTTTTTGTGTGTGTCTACTCAAGTGGATTTGAAGGTCTTTATTTTCTCTGAGAATAAAATCCTTTGGGTGGTCACCCCAAAAGTGAAACAAGTGAACTTGCTGCAAGCAAGCAGAGTACCTTTCTTCTTCGTATAGTCGTCTTGACTCAAACAAGATAATGGCTTAGTAACTGCGGTCGTCTATGGGGGACCGGTTGCTGCACATCAAGTCTCCCCCAATCTCGAAGAAAAGAGTTCCCATTTGTAAACATTATTTGATACGACGACGATACTTCCCACTAGTACACATATATATATTATTATTATTTTCACTGTTGAAAAAACTTTCTTTTCTCTTTTTTTTATTTTAGTTCATTCCGTCTGTCTCACAATCCTGAAGTGAATTTCCCTGTTTAAACCGTACCCTTTTTTACACTCTCCTCCCAGATTACTATTGTTCCCGACGTTTTTTATATATGTATTTTTAGCAGGGATTTCAGATCTTCAAATGGATTTCAATTCAAGATTCCAATGTTGTAGTAAGTTTGAATAGTATATATCTGTACCTATATTTGTGTGAAGTGAAGATGGATTTTCCGTGTCCAGAGTTCAAGGTACGATGAAAATTCACAAGACGTCACCGTGCCGCCACCACACCAGTGCCGCACACTATTTTTTTTAAAGAACACACGGACACATTCACGAATTTATTCCTTTTATATCCACCCGAAATTCGATTGACAATAATGTTACGCAATATCCAATTGACATTCCTTCTTTCTCCTCAACGTTTTCTATTCTTTTCTATTCTCTTGTGTTCTCAGCACTCATACAACTATTACATATATATGTAGCAAAAAAGAAAACTTGCTTTCACCAGCAGAATCACGAGTAAACTTTATTTTGATTGAGTGGAACTGACAGGGAACAATTGACAGTATGAGAGGAGCCCACAGACGACCATCTCAACGATTCTAACAATTGTAAAAAAGGAACCTGGTTTCTGACTCTGATTCTGACTTGTTTGAAAAAAGGTTGTTGACTATAATATGTCGTCGGTGCACTGCACACCAAGACCACCACCACCAAGAGATTTCATTGAAAGAAGAAAAACGAAAGAAATATATTATTATGTATTCTCACTTTCCACTTTCTATACAACCAACTCTCTGTACATACACACAATGAGAGTACGCAAATACATTCTTTTCAAGAATGAAAGTTGCACGCTCGCAAGAAAACAAGAATGGAATGATCCCAGTAGATTGGTGGAACTGCAGGAACGATACAAGATTGATCACACAATTGTTGAAGGAGTGAAACTCCAGTGAGGGGGCAAGAGACACACGCTACTTTTTTTACTTTTTTTCCTTCGGTCTGGTTTTGAGACCTTAACATTAACAAATGCTGGGAAAAGAGAGTAAGATCCTGAAAAAAGTGAGAGAGAGAGAGAGAGATGAATTTTGTCTTTTCCTCCGCTGCGACAACTCCAATACTGCACTAGTCTCAAATGAATCTCGACTTTATCCTTCCAGGAAAATCTTGTTAAGCTTTGTAGAGTGAGAGCCCTTCACGGTATATTTTGTTGGCTTCAGTTTCAGAGACACAGACACAGACAACGTCCACAAGAGCAATATTCTTTTCTTTTTTTTCGCCCAGTTGTTTCCAAATACTGGAAAACTGCGTTAAATCCGAACAAACTCACTTTCTCAGCAAATAATAAAATATTATTTATTTTTTATCAACTGCCCAAATTTAATATTTTGCCAAGGACTGTGCATAATGCAGCTTCTTAGAAGAAACAGAGTAAATATCTCGTTTGACAGATGTACACAAAAAGCATTATGCACACAATCGAGAAAATCTTCAAGTTTTTTTTTACTATTTCAACAACGCAAAGCTTCTACTACTTTACATTTCAAAACTGTTTCGAGATGGACGCACATGGAATGAGTGAACGTATAAGCACGGTGGCAGAGCACAAACTGACACTGGAACAGAAAATTTTACTGCCTTCAACCCGGGTTTCTTCTCTTGCTCTCCTTCTGAGACTTTTTTCACAGGCAAAATGGGATAGTAGTATAAACATCAAACTGGCTCGCAACTCGCATCGCATGCTTTGCTTGCTCACTCGGGGCTTCTCATTTGCCAAAGTGCACTACAAATACATATACCATACAGCACTGCTAGCTTCCATGTACGTGAATACCCCAGTAGTAAAACCAACCAGCAGCAGTAGCAGCCAAACTTCACTCTGCAGAGCGGTGGAGGAGAACATGTGAAAACACACTGCTGCTGATACGCCATATACATTATATACACATAACTACTTTTCATACAAAAAACACTGGTCTCCTCACCACACAATCTCTCTCTCTCTACACAGGAAAAAAAGGCTGAAAGGAAGAAGGTTAGAATCGTGAGCTGAAAGTAGTGGTGTGTGTGTGTTTTTTTAGCTATATAGTTGCTGCTGCTAGCATGCCTTGTTTGAACTACCATAAGTCCGATTTTACCCGTGCGCCGTTCCAATGGCATATCTCCCATCTATTTTTCTCTTCCACCGTCACCACCATCACCACCACCACTGCTGTGTGTTCGCTCTCTCACTCAAAACACATCACAACAAGAAAGCATTGCATTACGTCTGCTGCTCCTACTTTTACACATTTACCCCGCGAATAGGTATCTGTATACTTGAGGCTCTTCTCTGCTGCTGCTGCTGCTGCTGCTGCTTCTTCTTCTTCAGTCCCTTGCTTCCTTTCTTGTTTCCTCTATTCACTATATATAAACCTAGGATTCTAGTATAAAAGCACAAGGGCCCTTTTCAATGCAAGTCCAAGTACAAAGTACAAACTGACAAAAGTTAAAGGAGTGAGTGCCTACTCCTCCACTGGTTATTATTATTATTATTATTATTGTATGTAGTTTACTGCTATCGTCTTTCATTAAGAACGTAGCTTAAATGCAATATACGTATAATATATCTACTATTCTTATTCCTTTGGCTCATGGACTTTTTGCTCTGATGTTTCTCTCTTTTTCTTCTTAGCTCTACTTCTTCTCTCAGCAGCTCCCATGTAATCTTTGTTACATCTATACCATTATTCATGCTTTTGTGTCTACTTTCTCTACTACTCCAAAAAAATGGTCCAGGCCATAGACCAGACCAGCAGTAGGTCTACCAACAGAATACAAAACTATAGTAAAATAGCAAAGTGTGCGCTTTGAGTCTGCCGTCCCTTCAAAACTTGTCCCTTTTTCCTGGGTTCCTTCTTTCTCTCTCCCTCGCACTACTTATTTACGTGCCGCGTACTATTAAAATGAGAGGAGTAAAAGTGGATGGGAAGCATAAAAGTTTTATACACCTACATAATCATAGTGATATATAATATGTATTATTTTCATTTGGCGCGAGAATAATGACATGACATACAATATTGTGCTGCTCTGTTTTTACTGCATTACTATGCTTCCATATCCTACAGACCAGAGAGAATGTGTTATCAATTCTATTTTTTTCTCTCTCTAAAATTTTTTTACTTCCTGTCACGACTTTTTTAACCATATACAAACTTATGTGCATATATATACCATGCATCTCGGTTCATCCTTGTACGGTACATGCTATCAAAAGAAAAAGTAGCAGCTTGATGTCGTGTTTTCGTGTGCAGTAAAAGTAAACTTTAAAAAAAAAGTGAAAATGCATACTTTATTTTGAGGACCACGAGCCCAAAACCATGAGTAACGTGTGAAAAAAAATTGTAAATAAAACGGTGTCAAAATATCTAGGCTTGACTTTGCTCCTATACAGCTTCCTTACATAGGTGCATATATAGCTACTAAATTTCACACTTAATAACATGCATGTTATTTGTTTTTCCTTGATGTATAGTTGTTATATATAAGCAAAAGGCAGAGTAATAATGGTAACGTGTAACATGAGTGCACATTTAGAGTAATGCCCCTTTGTTATTGCAAACAACCTGCTTGTTTGAAGGAACGTAGAAAAAATATTTTATACTACCAACCAACCACCATCCACCCTACTTTATTCTTTCGTTATCTGTACTCGCAATACATTTTAGTTTACTTTACATACAGCAGTAGCAGCAGCAGTGGTGAACAACATATTCATGTAGTTCATGTTTCTTTTGCTTCTTGTGAGAAAATGTGTTGGAAGAACAAGAAGAAAGAGAAAGAAAATGAATGAAACTCTTCTTCGTGCTCTACGTGCAGAAAACGCGTAAGGGAGACTTTTTGGCTCTTGACTTGGAAGGAACATGAAAGAAAATGTGCAAAAAAACTGTTGTTGGAGGAACAGGGGAATGTACCTAGGAATTTATGCATATAAAGCATATATATGTTACACGTTTATGTATATTTCAGCCAAAACATTATGGCGACGGCATGACAGTAACAAAAGGCTTAACTTTACGTCAACGTGTGTGTGTGTGCTCGGGCTGATATTGCACTTTACACCATTTTCTTCCTCGTCCTTCTGCAGCCATCATCATAAAATCACTAGCTTTTCTTCCCTTCACTTTCTTTCGTAAGCGACAAAAGTAAATGTGTAATAATATCGTATTTTCCTGCTGCTGCTACTACTTTTGAGATACCTACTCTGACTTTGCTACAATAACTCCAATAATCCAAGTTGAACACAGTAATTTTAGGTACACTGTCGCTGTATGTCATTCTTTTCTTTTAGACTTTCATAAAAACATGACATTCTCACAACTTGTTCTTTTTCTCTGCTTTCAATAATTATTATTACATGAAGGTTACACACTATATAAGTTTGAAACTATAACTTTCCAACAAACAAAGAAAACACGGGCAGGCGGCAGTGGTGGTGGTGGGGAAATGGCTAAAGTACCTGACATTCAAAATAAGAAAAGAGAAAGTGGTTCAGAGAAAAAAAGCTTCAGCAAGTCGGATTGCTTTCCCTTCAAAATTCTGGTTTTACTTTTGCCGGCAGCATTATGGAACACCCACACAAAGAATAAGAAAGAGTGTAAATGTGTATTTATGTAGGTTGTAGAGATCACAACAAAAAACTGACGTCGAGTTGAATATAATCTAGAACAGCAGCAGCAGCAGTAGTAGCCAAAGAAATGTATGTGTTTGGAATTAAGTAAAAAAAAGAAAAAAGCCGCGTCACTCTTTTGGAACAGAATAAAAAAAATTATGTAGCATTTACAGATATTTAACCTCAGCAGCCTTAGATAGATTGATGACTGAGTTGAAATGTGAGTACCAGTTTTTTTGCTCATCTTATTTTTGTGTCTGTTGTCTGCTTTTCCCCAAAAAAAAATAAAATAAAGAAAAAAAGTTTAGCCCTTTTTCTCCTTGTTCGCTTCTTGAGATTCTGCTAAAATACTTGGCTAATCTCATCAAAAAACTCCGAGAGAAGACATACGTGTTAAAGAGTAAGATGAAAGTGAAGAGAAATATGGAGGGAAAGAAAGGGAGAAGGGAGAAAACGTGAGAAAATGGTTAGATATAAATAATTGTAGAGAAAAGAAGAAGGGAGATATATAAAACTATAAAGATATAGCATAAGTATATGGTTGTCTGTTTTCCCTACATTAATATTATGAACCTTTTTGGTGGTGGTAGCATGATAAGTATACAGTATGCATATGTTTTTTCTTGGTGTTGGTGACCTACATACATACATAAATATATCTCTGCAAAAAGTTTACTCTTTATAAGCAAAAAAGAGCCAACTTTTAGCTCCCTCTCTCTCAGCTCACCATTTAATAGTCCATACATAATACAAGCTAGTTTTCACTTTTTACAACTTTCAAAGCAAAAAGACCAAGTATACAGAGATATATATTATGTGCTTATAAGGCAAAATATCAGATGGGAGAGCGCACACACTCACACAACGCAATTTTTACGTAATTCAACATTTTGCCTGAAGATAAACTAGATATTCATATGCATATCATACCAACACACACCACCTTTCCCTTTTTGCCATTCTTCAGCAAAAAAAAGAGTGTAAAGTTGGACCTGTGTTCTGGAAGCATGGTCAAATACTTGGGACGCCGCCGGTTTGTTTCATGCTCACTCATTTATTAAGTTTTTTTCCTTCAAAGTTAGTGAAAAACAAGAGGCAGCCAAGTCACAAGTCATTGTCAGAAGAATATTTTATAGCATTAGACTACACACACACACACACACACACAGGATGTACCAAAAATATAACAAGAGGACGCAGAGACTACTACTTGTTCTCTCGACTACCGCTCCTTTTCTTCAAGTTTGTACTCGGATGTGATTATGGCGGACAAAGAAACATTCTTTTGTGCTCTTCTTCTTTCTCATTCAATATTTAATAACCCAATTACAAAGTTGTAATGGATTCGTGGTGAAAGACTTAAGGAGATGTGTAAAAACGGTGGTCCGCTCTTCCTGGAAGACATATATTTGTATATGCTAAAAGCTTACATGTTGTAGTAGTAGTACCTGTAGTATTTATAATGAGTAAATTATGTAGGCTTAACAAGTGTGTACACGTATGTATGCATACTAGATGAACATACAATAATATAACCGGGTAATAAAATGGTAGTAATTACAACATGCTTGCCCAGCGGCTTCTCCAAAATGTAATGCGGTTGTAGTAGTGGTATCCATATATACCCATGTAGCTAACCCTGTATATCTGCATAATGTATGTATATTTCATAATACAATTCTGTATCCTGTTTGTACACAATAACTCTTTATACTTATAATATATAGTCTCGTCAGTCTCGTGTATAGAACAGCCAACGCAGTGGCTCATCTTCCTTCTTCACAGTACATTGTTTTCTCTACATCCTGTTCTTCATCTCCTTTATTCCAACAAATTCCAGAAACTGATTCTTCTGGATATATCTGGTAATTTGTACTTTTTCCTCTTACACCAGATGTACAAGACGTTGTTGTAAGACTTCTTTCACTGTCAAATAAATCTTGCTCCACTCAACAGTAATTCAACTCTTGTTCAGCACATAACAGGAAACCATATTCCATATACACATATATACATGTGTAGTCTGTTTAAAACACATCTTTAAGCATTATTGTGGTTATATGGAGAATATTGTACAAATGGGAGTTTTTATTTAGAACAAGGAGAAAAAACCTTTAAGCACCAAAGTACCACTTCCTTCCTGTAGGGAATACACAAGCTTTATTTAGTAAGTCTGTTACTTCAAGTAAGATACACTACCATAAAATATAAAAGTGTTATCATTACAACAATTATTACAACCGCGGATAGCACAAATTATTCAACTTTTGGTATGTGATTTATGCATTTTATATGCATTTCTAGTAGTCATTATCATCTATCATCATCATTATATGAATTAGTTACTTTCCTTGTTTTGGTGAAAGCATTTAACCAACTATTCTCTTTTGACCTTTCTTTCTTTGGATTTCAACGCTTCATATATGTCATAGTCGTAAGGGGACTTCAATTTTTTACCCATTTCAAAGTTATAATTTACATCAGTCAAATTTCGCAACAACCTAAATTGGTACACACAACCCGGTACATTTTATTTATTTATTGTCGTTTTATCGTTACAATAATCAAGCTCAACAAGCGTTCATTACAGAATGTATATTTTCT
>JAITYZ010001057.1:0-10394 GCA_027744595.1 Paronellides praefectus
CATGTGTGTTGTTGTGGTGGTGGTGGTGAGGTGCCTTCAAGTCAAGTCAGTACGGTGCACACAAGAAAATCAAGCAAGAGCGCTTTCTTGTTGCGCTCTCATAATGTAATAATAAATCTCTGACGAAGACGGATGATAATGATGACTTGTGTATTAGGTAGCTAATATAATATATATATGTAAAATGTAGGGAGCATGTTTTTTATAGTAAAAACAGTAAAAGTGTAAGCCGACATGTATGTATGTATGTATGCGTCGTTCGGGCATGTTGTGAGATCTTTTTGCAATGTTGTTAAAAAACAAAAGAGGGGATATAAAATAAAACAAAATATGTGTCATTTACAACTTGGAAGCTAACCCTTTGTTTTCTTTGCATATAATTTGTTTTACAGCACTCCTTGTTTCCCAGACTGGGTGCCTGGCAATGGTGGGATGGGCGGACCTGGACCAGGAAATCAGTCAATGTCGAATGCCCAGCTGTCAGTTGTGACCACAGTGTGGGGAGGAATGGGTGGTTCCGGTCAACAAAGCGGACCACATTCCAGCTATCCTGGTGGTGGCTCTGGTTCTATGGGTCCACAATCCGGGAGTCAAGGAGGGCCTGGCGGTGTCGTTGGAGGGGGACCTGGTGGATGTCCTCCGGGATACATGAAAGCAGCGTACGGGAACAATCCTAACATGGGACCTTATCCACAAAGGTATGTTTTCATACACAAAAGTGTATACATTTCAAAACAAAAATAATTATGGGTTTATCATGTTTAAGGCATAAAATATAAGAACACCTACCTGTTTTTTTATTGAAACTTAAAATTAAGTGGATATAAATTATCTTTAAGTGTATACCTCACATTTCGTAGTACACTATGCCATTTTGTATTACAAGTTACATGTAGAAAAGAGTGATGGTGATGTGATGACATAATATGCTTATTTATGACAAGTTGCATACAAAGAGTAGTGTAACATAAATACAAGCAAGTTTATAGTTTGCTCCCTATATATACATATACCTTCACGCGAGTAATGAGAGGTTTCATCTTTCTTTTTCTCAACCGCAGTCGGGGCAGCAAAAAGCAACACACAAAGCGCAAATAACTGGCAAAAGACATAAGGTGTGAAGATTCTCGTGTAATTAGTTTGGTGTGAACTCCACTGCTTAATCTTTCATGCTGACAGGGTCGTAATGTATCTACATATTTTACACCATGAATGTATGTACATAATATACCTATCTATAACATCATAATATGAAGAAAAGGTATATAATAATTATAGTATTATGAAATGAATGGTGGGGAAGAGAAAATATAGGATTGTTATCATATTACAATAGCATTTTATACTT
Organism: Paronellides praefectus; assembly: GCA_027744595.1. Taxonomy (NCBI): domain Eukaryota; kingdom Metazoa; phylum Arthropoda; class Collembola; order Entomobryomorpha; family Paronellidae; genus Paronellides; species Paronellides praefectus. Next base: position 1,349 of record JAITYZ010001057.1, read on the forward strand.
TATACATTATATTATCTAGATGAAATATTCGCGAGTTGGAGAGAGAAGAAGAGGCGAGCATGGCATAACAGGCAAACTGATTTATAGCCTCTTTAAGCCTTCTCAACTTTCTTTGGCTTTGCTCTCTCTCTCCTCTCTCTCTCTCTCTCCATCTCTCTTGCAAAGAAAAAAAGTAAAATTGCTGTGTTGGTTGTAGCCTCGCTTACACACACACATTATTATATAACATTCATTATTTCACTACATTACTTTTACTTACAAGAAGAAACACACACCACACACCATGTACATTGTACATACCTTCTTTAACTGGAAGGTACATAACTAATATGCATGGAATTTCATTCAAAGAGAGAGCAACTATATATCTTTCTTTATCAACAACTCCTTTTCTCTCTTTTCTTCACACACTCGCCCTTTTCTTTTTTTTTACCGCCAAGCGCTATATAAACAAGAGTCCAAGAGCATATGCGCTTGATAATCCGCTGTGAAAAATTGGAGAGAAAAGAAGGAAATATACATTTAAATGATCACCTTTGCTCCTTTTTGTATGCTGGCTACTCACTGACATAATAATATCACAATGATAGCTTAGCATGATACTTTTTTTTTACCGGAGTCACTTGCAAAATGCAGAGTACGACTATATTTTTAGGTGGTTCTGATGCCAGCGAGGTGGGTGAAACAAACTACATACATGATCGTTACACTAGTATTCCGGGATAATACTAGGCAAGCACGATGTACTTGTTGTAATCGGAAGTAGAGGAGCACACACACACATGCACATGGTATAAAATAGGTACTTTGTGGGAGGACAAGATAAATCAAGACGAATGGCTGTGACCACTTATTCTCTATCTCTTTTTTTTCCTTTCTTTTCTCTCAAGATGACGACAATGCTGTAGAGCAGGAGATGACGAATTTTCTTTTGAGAAAAAGATCCCCTAAATTTCTTTAAGAATATTGTGTGGGGTCTTGAAAAAAATTTTTTTTATGCTTTTTGTCGATTTTATTTGACGCACAACAAACAGTGTGTGTACATTATTGAATTTTTTTACATGACGCTTTTTATACTAAAAATATAAAATGTTCCATGATGCAGTCGGTTCAAGGTGACGATGTGAGATCAAGAAAAGGTGACGTGCGAAGTTTTTCAGGGTTGAATCACTTACAAAATATTTTTAATATGATGACAGAGGACGATTTATATATCATCTGCGTATGTATATGCTTATTTATATACTTTTAAAGGAAAATGTTGATATGATTGGAAAGTACTAAAATACAAAATTATTCTCGTTGACAGTTAGCCCCCATATAATAATAAATGGTTATTGTAGCACTACTTTAGCCATTATTAAATGGCAATTCTTGTCAAACATATTTTAGAAAAGCGCTTCCCATCATGTTTTACAAAATTAGTGGCTTATCAAAATAATACACACTGATGCATATGTACATTTATAATACATTATCCACAAAAATGTATGCAAATTATGTTGTTGTAACATAGTCTATTCATATTATCTTGTCAATTGAAATGGAATACAATGTCGACAGAAAAGAAAGGAAACTGTTGGCGACAAGTTTAACGTATTTGATATGTGATCATCATGTGTGCAACCTACCGCTGCCGTTGCCACACCGTAAAAATCGTCATGCTTGTAAAAATCCTCTCCCTACTTTTTTTTCCTCTTCGCCCATTCTTTTTGCAAGTGAGTGAGACTCTTACAACTTAACCGTACCTACTTATTACTAAACACACATTATTAGGGTTACTCAAATTGATCTCTATGTTTAAACAGCTAACAGGTTAAATTCATTTCGTTACATATAACGATAATAAATAGTGACTTTTCATCTATAAATAAATTAATCTGTTTTAACTTGCTTATCCGTGTGCAAATTTTGAGTACCCCTATTGATTAAGGCACGACATGAAACGCACACGGATAAATAAAACTAACATACGAGATGAATGCAGGATGAAGTTGGTGATGGGATTGTGACGATTTTTTTATATCTTCTACATTTTGTGGTTTGGTAGTAACAAGTAAACCGTCATGTTATTTGCAATGACATTTGAAACAAAAATGCCACATAAAAAAAGGTTATCTAAATAAAAACTCTGTAACTCTACACGACTACTCACAACATAAGAGAGTGACAGTTTGCTCGCTGCGACGGCATTTATTTGAAACGTTGATAGTCCCACACACACAAATATCCACATTCTACTCTAATATTCATCAGAACAACATGGCGTACATACATTATATTGGACACACACAAACACATATATACTCTCTCTCTTTAAAATATATGGCTTGCGATTAGTGTAGAGATGCATGGATGCATGATTGTGAGAACTTTGTTGTGAAAATGCACTTTTAACAGGAAGTATTTTTATTGACGAGAAAGCACACTACTGCAATAATGAACTATTGCAGTAAAGTATCCATGTATCTTATTTACGATATTATATGGTTTTGTATATAGATGCTCTTGGCACATGTCCATGAAAATTTGCTCGTTGGGAACATAGTTGTTTTCAAAAGCTATATTAAGTACATTTCAACATGTGCTGTTGGAGGATAATCAAAATGAAAAGTACTTGTAATGCGCTTCACTTTACATTTTATTTAATATACTTTTCAGCGTGATTGAAGTTGATTGCCAAATTCAATGAATCTTAATGTCATTCTGGGCAAAAATAGCACAAAACGTTATCTACGAAAATGTGTTTGATTAATTTTCGGTGCATAGTTCATCCATCAATTTGGGAGGTTTTGCAAGGAAACAGTGGAAAATATCCATCCAATGTTATCAACGTCATGTATTAGACGTAGTAATAAAAACACACGTATAGAGATTCTAATGAACCATGTTATTTTTTTTACGCAAATGAATAGGTATGGACCAGGTCAAGGTGGAGGTGGTGGTGGTGGAGGAGGAGGTGGAGGCCATGCTGGTGGCGGAGGGGGTGGAGCTAATCAAGATGGCAGCTATCCGAATTCGTTAAGTACAGCGGCGATGGTGGCAGCTACGGCTACTGCTACCGCAACTGCCACTGCTAGTGTCGTAGCACTACAAGAGAGACAAGAGATGAATCAATATAATCAGGTAAGAGCTAAAAGTGATAAGCATGCTCAATATTGGATGAAATAGTATAGAATGGATGATAACACGCATATATGATACTACTCATAGCAGATGAACGCAATGTCAAACCAATATGGAATGCAATACAACTCAAGTCAACGCATGACCATGATGAACAATGGCATGGGAATGGGCATGATGAATAATATGAACCCCTCGAAGATGGGCCCTCAGGTATACATTTACATACAACATATACCTATATACACCTCAGGGTGTAGCTATATACATCATTTATATAAAAAAAACATGGCTCATTTTCACCCACAAAATCATACATACTTTTATCCCAATTAGCCATCGACCCCTTATACCCGTGGAAATAGAACAACACCTTACCCCAACCCTGCAACGCATATGAGTCATAAGAGATCGCAAAGTCAATCCTCCCAGCCCGGTTATCCCGGACCTCCCTCCGGCCCCGGTCCTAATTCAATGGGTATGACACCAAACGGTCCTATGGGTGCTAGTTACAATGGAGGCACCTGTACACCGGTAAGATGATCGATAAATCTTCATTCTAGTAGCCTGCTTTCTCCCTGGAAAATTGGTGAATTACCTGTTAATGTACATATTTTTGTTTACAGTATGGCAACTCAGGTCAATATCCAAGTAGTGGACCTCGACAAGGTTACAGTACAGTACAGGGCTCGTACCCAAATCAAGGTAATATGGGAATGGCGTACAGTGGAGGAATGCGACCCTCTGGCCCCGGTGGAATGCGTTGTCCTGTTCCCTATTCCATGCCTAACGGACAGTATTATAGCTCCTCGTCCATGAACCCTAACATGATGAATCACCCGATGGGAGGCTGCAATAACCCCCACCCCACTTCCAGCTCAGGCCCGATGGGAATGAGTGTGGGGAGTATGAACAGCATGAACAATATTAATAGTATAAATAGCATGAACAATATTAATAGTATAAATAGCATGAACATGATGAACAACCAAGTGTCCCTTAGCTCACACCACTCCCATCCATCTCATCCGCACTCACATTCTCATCCGCATAGTCAGCCCCAGTCCAGCATGGGACAACAACTGTCTAATGGTCCAATGCAATCTGGAAACTCTGCTGGTGGAATGACCAGTAATAACCCGAATGTTGCATCGTCGCACAACCCCAATGCACCAATGCCCGGTTCTTTCATGCATCAACAATCAGGGCACCAATCCCATCATCCTCATGGCCCTGGAGGAGCACAACTACATCCTTCTCATCCTTCACATCCCTCTCATTCTTCACATCCCTCTCATTCTTCACATCAATCTCATCCCTCACATCCTTCTCATCCCTCGCATCCTTCATCTCATCACCCTTCTCATTCTCAGCAACCCAACCCGCATCAAAACACACCTCATCCTCAGTCCCAACAATCAAGTCACCAGTACCCACCGACGGGAAATAATGGACCAGGGGTAGTGCCACCAACATCGTCAAATTTTGGAGACAACTCAACGTCATCGTCATCCAACTCAGGAGGAATGAATAATGGTGGCAGTGGGGGCAGCAGATCAATGCACTCGTTCCAGCATAGTCCTATTCCGGGGAACCCAACCCCTCCATTAACGCCTGCCTCATCGATTCCTCCGTACATGAGCCCCAATGGGGACACAAAGCCTGTGATAAATAGTAATCCTAGTAAGTTTACTTTCTCAATAAGAGTAGTACAAAAACAAACAAGCTAACCAGTATTTTATGATGACTCATATTATTACATGCTGGTTAATTTGTCCTTCTCCTCAACAAGATTCTTTTTTTTTCTTCATTGCCTCTGGCAATTTAAAAAAATTCATTCATTTCATTCATCTGACACAGACTTTTCATTACATTTCATTTTTTTCAACTTTGCAGATGACGAATTAAGACTCACGTTCCCAGTGAGGGATGGTAAGACTTTAAATTTAAACTTTGTTTAAAAGAATGAAGATGATGCTAAGAGTTTAGAGCAGCAGTATACATTTTTGTATGAATTTTTTTTTCTAGGTACAATCCTCGCCCCTTTTAGGTTAGAACATAACCTTGCAGTAAGCAATCACGTCTTCCACCTCAAACCCACCGTTCATCAAACTCTCATGTGGCGGTAAGTACACTTGCCTCTGGCAATTTAAAAAAATTCATTCATTTCATTCATCTGACACAGACTTTTCATTCATTTCATTTTTTTCAACTTTGCAGATGACGAATTAAGACTCACGTTCCCAGTGAGGGATGGTAAGACTTTAAATTTAAACTTTGTTTAAAAGAATGAAGATGATGCTAAGAGTTTAGAGCAGCAGTATACATTTTTGTATGAATTTTTTTTTCTAGGTACAATCCTCGCCCCTTTTAGGTTAGAACATAACCTTGCAGTAAGCAATCACGTCTTCCACCTCAAACCCACCGTTCATCAAACTCTCATGTGGCGGTAAGTACACTATCACATTATCATAATCTTGCGCACTCCCTTTAACTTGATTTTCTAGTAATTTACCCTGCTCGATTGCATCATATTTGTATCCGTGTAAGTAAACCTGGTAATGATTTCAAAGCTGATCCCAAACAAAAACTATTCGTTTTGTTTCGAAGCTGCACCCATTTTGTGTTGTAACGAGTGAAAGAAAATATTTTTTTTATTATTGTTTTTCGAATTCATTTTTTTTATTCCCCTCCACCACTCACCCGTATTTTTCATTCTTATTAAAATACGTTCATATAACATTAGCATGGGTACTAATGATGATGCATATATATATTCGTGGATTAAGTGATATTTTTCATAGAGATGTTGTATATTATATCCTTTTGTCGTGACACGAAAATGGGTTGATGAAACGTTCGACTCAATCTATTAATCTAATCCCTTTCAGACAGTTCATTGATAATAATGTGCTGCGTTCTCTCTCCTCTTTTTCAATTTTATATTTATTATTATTATGAGAATGAATCCTCTTTTGTTATATTGCTTCAAAAACAAAATATCAAACTGAAATAGGTGAATTGGATGAATATTATACGAATAAAAGTTTTAAAATGAAATTATGTTTTTTTTCATTCCCTAATAAAAGTCACATCTCTTTGTTCTTCAACTGGTTCATCGACCGAGCGTTAGATCCGTTCTGCAGGGTCTGCTCCGTAAACGACTTCTTCCAGCTGAGCATTGTATTACGAAAATCAAGAGGAATTTCAATAGTAGTGCGAGTATGATCAATGGAATGAGTAATACTGACGGTGACGGAGTAGAACAAACGGCTATCAAGGTAATAAAAAAATTTCTTCAAATAATTTATGTAGTTTATACACCAATGTGTAATAACGCCTTGTCGTGCAATATTGTATGTATTATGATTATGATGCTTTTTGCTATATACTTTTATGCTAACAGATAGTAAAGTAAAGTAGTAACTGTTTATGTAAATGTGTATAAGAAGGTATATTACATCTATCAGCGTCTCCATTCTTTATAATATGCGCACTGTTTCCTTTTTTCTCGGATAAAGAGTTTATAGTACAAGCACATATGTTGTATCAATTGCTGATTATTTTCCACCGCCCACACATAAATACCAAAGTGGCTTTTATATTCCCATTCCATAAGTAAATTATGTGTTTAAAGTAGGTTGAACGGAATTGGGCACATTATTGCACCTACCTCCAATCTCTCCCCATCGTGAGCTTATCTTGTCGTAAATTTCGAACAAGTAGCAGCGCTCACTCACTTATGAATTTTAAAACCCAACGGAACCATTGGGCGATGTCAAAAAAATGGAAGTTTAATCTCTCTCATATGTAAATACATATTATGCTTTGCAATTTTCCCTCTCTTTTTTCATCCTACAATGAAAACGCTTTTCAGAGAAAAGTCAAAGGGCAAAAATGCCTTCATTCTTGAGCAAAATGAACTGGACCAAAAAGTTTTTCTGGAAAAAGTGGAAAATCAGCTTTTATAATATGCAATGCGTATACACATACCTATATCAGTATTCTGCAGTAACAAATGTGTGTATACAAATTTTTGTCATGCATGCAACGTTATTACTAGGTCAATAATATTTGTAAATAGAGAAGCTGTGAGAATATATAGTGCGAGGCCAGAGTGTTGGCAGATCAGAGTTTGCAGGAGAAAGTCCATTATTCTGGTAAGTCATCAAGTAGCCAACAAGGAGCACATACTTGTGTGGTAAAATGCGCCTTATCCGCATTTTTTAGATTGTAAAAATGAATCTTTCTCTTCATCTCTCCCCAGCATCTGCAATTTCTCCGGAGTAGATACATAGCTGATCCATTAAATGTACTTTTTCTTCTCAGAAAATAATATACATGCAGTCTTGAAAGTCTACTTTATACGATTACCCTTGTGAAAGCCCAGCTATTACGGTTATTACTACGGAGAAAAATATGTTTACCTACTTTATTTTCCTGTCATGTGAGTGACTTTATATGGAAAAGTTTTTGTCGTAAGTGGTTGATGTACTTTTTACCAATGAGTACTTCCAAGTATTTACACATGCACATAAGTGTGTAGAGTTTTAGGAAACGTTAAACAATGTACATATGGCAAACAATGTACCTAAATACATATGGCACGATATCAAAACCTCAAGTACCCTTCACTTTCCATCCGTCATTTGTGTGCGATACAATGAAAGTGATAGGGCCCACTGCTATATTTTCAGTTTATATTTGTCATCTATAATGACCTCTGGACGCTGCGCTACTAACAACAACAATGAAATTTTCATTTACAGTAAAGCTATATTTACCGATTCAATATGGAAAGAATAGAAAACGTGCGATGGCAGTGGTAGGTACAAAAGGAATGAGGTTGACCGTGTTTACCGTACTCTGCACTTATGTATGTGTGAAAATGCTTATCGGTTATTCGGGGAAAATAGAAATGCCCTTTTATGTCTCTTATGTGCTGTTGTGTGTGTGTCATGTACATACTTTGTATGGAATCAGCAACAGCTAAAAGGAACAATATTGAACGCTGTGTGGCATGGTGGTATTATAGCACACTGTCATCATCGTCAAGCAAACGGACAAGCTGCAATCCATTTGATGATTGCACAGTTGATAGTATCAACTTGATACAAGGTTATATATAGAAAAAAATGGTTTGTGCATATATGTATGCATGAAGGAGCAAAGCAAAAAAGGCACATGGGGTATGTGATACGGCGTGTGTGTGTGTGTGTTCATAAAACCGTTTTGTGTAGTCTTGGTCCATAAGACTGTACAAGTAACACCAGCACTGTGACATGATAGCAGTTAGCAAAAAAAGGAGGATTGTTAATATTGTTATACCATTGACATACATGATTATATGTCTAACCCATATATTTATTCGTATGTATGTGTGAAAGCCAGGAAAAGATGAAAAGGAAGGATTTTGTGTGGTCGTGGGCTATGTATATTATGCTACGTATTCATGTGTATGCAGTATGCAAGTAAGTGGTTCAATATACCGTGAGGATTTTTGGTTGGTGAAAGTTGGCTAGGTTTTTTTTATACCGGGGAAAGCTGTCGTCATGATATCAGTATATAGAGATGGTCGTCGTCGTCGTAGGCAGCATATTTCGTGTGGATTTACTATGAATGAATGCTTCAAGGGAAATTGTAGATTGTTACAGTCTGCTTTCTCTTTCTGTTTTAATAGGTAGATATTTATGTAGGCATGTATGTTTTAGCGTCATCCTGACTTTTGTTACTTGTTATATAGCTAAATATACCACGTAGTAGCGCCTTGTTTACGCACATACATAATGAATGTATTCTATTTGGGTGTACACATATAAGTATTACATTTTAGTTAAAAGAATGAATGCTACAACCACTACTGCTACTACTACTGCTGTGTGTGCACTTATACTTATTAAATGTGCAATATATAAATGCT
>JAITYZ010001058.1:0-13463 GCA_027744595.1 Paronellides praefectus
GAGCAGATTCTCGTGTAATACCACTCATAATACTTTTTCTTACAACGCGTTGATATTATTATTTTTTAACAGTTTCACTTGAAAGCATTCTTCTTCACATCTATTGTGTGTACCTCCTCTACCACCACCACCACCATAACCGTCACCGCTCCTTCTTCGTCAAGTGACAATAGCAGAAGAAGTAGTAGTGTGGTTGGTAACACTATAGCAAAAAGAAGAGAAAAAAACTGGTTCAAACTGAAAGTAATACCAATAATACTACCACACCACGAAAGAAAGTGTATAAGAAGTTGTTATAATAAAAGAAGTTGAAGTGAGAGCGTGTGAGCATTTTTTGTGTGTACAGAAAAAAAACATATTTTTTTAGTATCTTCATGTCCTTTTTTCTTATTCTCTGTCCTCGTCATTTTTCTACTACTTACTATTATACTACCCACTTCTTGAACAGTCAATGAACCGGATCTTATGTAATAATGCAATTTCTCTACAGGCCATTCCTTCATGTGGTTTTGAGTCCAAAGTTATTCTCCTTTTTTTGTTATCTTTTTACCAACAAGAGGAAGAAGAAGGGGAGGAGTGGCTATTGAGGAGCTCTAACAAACTTTGAAGAAATACTTACATAATAAGGCTTATATACCACAAGTTTTGATGTATTTATATATATATTTATATTATATATGATACCACATAAAAATAATATCAACATAAATTATAATACGCCAGCATGTTAGAATATAACTTTATATTTCCTTTACCATTTTAAAGAAAATGAATAAATATATGCCGGAGGAGAGATAGGAAAGTAGTATTTGTAATACCTAAGCCCCTTCTTAAAAACACAAAGTTTTGATAATACTTCTTTTGAGAAAACAGTTATAAATTAGAGTGTATCTTGAAATACACAGATAAAAGTCAAACAAAATAATGTTTGAAGTGAAATTATTTATTAATATTTAGCAGTAGTGTAGTGCATATTATATCTTTTGTAGAGATGGATATGATTTCATATGCTGTCTTAATACTGTGGTATGATGTATAGCATTTCATATTTACCATTGAATATCTTTTACAACATGAAAATATATAAAAGCCAAGTTTTCGCCGTGATAACATTATTTTCTTTTTAAGATCATTATCATTATTATGGTGTATGTTTGTCTGTGGTATAATAATAATAATAATATGTTTAGCTTTTCATTTTCTCTTTTTCTCCCATTCTTTTGTTTTTGTGAAACTTGGGGTTTCCCAAGGTCCACAGAGAACAGCAAGCTGTTTATATAGAATACATATAGCTTAGTTTAGTATAGCTTAATACATATACTTTGCTATATATTTGATTGCTCCTCTCGTATTGTTATGTAATGTAAGCTAAAAAAACTATCAACAAAAGATCCACAAAGACAGGATTTTCTTCTTCTCCTTTCTCCTCTTTTTCCATTTTATTTTCTCTCTTTTGTGTGAGTTTTACATATTTTCGCCGTGATAACATTATTTTCTTTTTAAGATCATTATCATTATTATGGTGTATGTTTGTCTGTGGTATAATAATAATAATAATATGTTTAGCTTTTCATTTTCTCTTCTTCTCCCATTCTTTTGTTTTTGTGAAACTTGGGGTTTCCCAAGGTCCACAGAGAACAGCAAGCTGTTTATATAGTATACATATAAATATATATACTTTCCAATATACTTGATTGCTCCTCTCGTATTATTGTTATGTAATGTAATGTAAGCTAAAAAAAACTATCAACAAAAGATCCACAAAGACAGGATTTTCTTCTTCTCCTTTCTCCTCTTTTTCCATTTTATTTTCTCTCTTTTGTGTGAGTTTTACATGGATGGTTGCATATGTTTTGTCAGTCACTTTTACATATATTGAGTATAAAGCTTTTTTCTATATTCTTTATATGCGCTTACATGTTAAAAATGTACTTTGCATGCTGTGGTGGCTATATATGTATATGTATTTGTGTGAACAACCCACAAACTAAATAGGAGTATTTGGCTACTGTTGCATTCTCTAATTTGTGTGTAGAGTTTTGCAAAACTATTGCCGAAAGAGATGATAAACTATTGATTTCCCAACAGATCAAGATGGAGAAAACTTTCTTTTCTTTATTCTCTTTATATTTGCCTGATGAAAAATCAGTATAGAATACTTTTTACTTTTACTATTATTATTGTTATTTTACTACTTGTTTCACAGAAAAAGTATTGCGACCTATTGTTCATAAGATAAAAAATGAATATGTAACAAAACATGTTATTTTTAGCCATTTTGTTGGTATATCTGTATATACAGTTATTGGTAGATTGGAAAAATCAATCGCATCTGGATTTTCTTTAAAATGGACGCTGATATTTTTTTATAGATTTTTTTTGCATAAATTCCTATGTTCATTGTATAGCGTTCATAACGTCATTGCTCACAAATGACAGCTAGAAAATAGATTTATCAAATTGTGTGAAGTAAAGATATGTATAACCTGGTGGGATATATGGATATTATGTTATTTCTTCATTCTGTAACATTTTATTAATAATGAGAACATATCCTATCATGTATGAATAGGATATAATGATTATTACATTTAGGAAGAATAAAATGGATTGACGAGTCTTCATTCACCACCTGCCTCCCAATTTTGCTACATATTATATGCCTCTACCTACTACCAACCATTCTACAAAAGGCTCAATCTCTCTCTCTCTCTCTCTCTCGTTTTTTGTGGCCCTGTATTTTCTCTCTCTCCCCCCACTTTTCTGAGGGTCCCTTTGCCTTCCCATCCCATTCATTTTCTCTGGTCTCCCACGATGACAATATTGCTTCATACTCCCACACTCTGGCATAATAATATATCGTTATGAAATGTGTGTGTGTGTTTGTGTGTTGCGCTGCCAGTGTGGTGGTGGATAATCAGTATGCTAGCCGTAGCCATTACATTAGATTACTTACACACATGTCATGCAGATGAATGAGAAGCACCTTTACCACCAACCGCTCTTTTTTTCCTTTTCCTCCTTTTACGATCCTCATCATGAACATCACATGATGTCTACACATAACAGAGAGAGAGAGAGGAAAAAATGCATTTTCTTTTTCTGTTGAGCGGAACGTGCTCACCAAGTGCACATAAGTGAGATGGATCTTTTTCACCATTTCCCGACATATCCCTGGACAAAGATTGAACTAGCAACTAGCCAAAATTTATGCCACTTACGTACGTACCATATGTAAGAATCTATTTAATGGATTATGTTACAATATACCATCACACCCTCTCATCTCATCTCCTGCTGAAAAGGCTTCAAGATATATGTGTATGCATAAAATACATAGACATATGTGTACTCTTAAAGAGTTGGCACGATAGAAATAATATATTACCCTGTAGTAAATACATTCATGTAAGCACATAATACAAAAATAATATTTTGTAAAAAAAATCTATCTAGCCATCCCTACACACTTGTATATGGCTTTTGGTTGAAACTTTTTTTCTTTTAGTTGCCTGCTTGGTGTGGAAAAGAGGAGCAAGAGGATATTGGAAAAGTTTAAGTAGCAAAAGATATACGAGATGATCTGCTCTTAACAAAGAAAAACATTGAGGGAAAAAGGAAAATATTGATGATGAACTGAGTATCATTATTATTACATATTTGTGTGCTTTAGTTTTACGTAGCTTACAGACGTGGTCGAAAAGACAAGTGCTCGTCTTCAACGAAAAGGTGCTCATCTTTAAGAAAATGAAAACCTTTAACTTGACACGGCGTTTTTCTATAAAAATATTTTGTTTTAATATGTAACATGTACATATTTATATCTTCATTATTACATTTCATGTTTACACATCAATGGTTTGCAGTCTAATAAATGTAGAGGAAAAAACAGCACTATAATAAATTACTTTTCCAAATTTTTTTTTGCAATATATCGTGTTGGATATATAAGATAAGATGCCAATTTTTAATTATGGTGGTGTCCAACAAAAAAGCTTTTCATGCAGCAAAAAAGCAATGCAATGCCAGCAATATCGATTTCCAACCCAAAAAACTGCAAACCTTTTGGAACTATTATTGCAATTTGCAATCAATTTAATGCAAGTAAACTCTTGAGATTCAGCCAATGAGAAGCACTGTTTTTTTACTCTTCGTCTTTTATCTGTTGTTACAAAGTTGCTCATTCGAACCCCTTTACATCCATCAGGATTTTATACATCAAGTGTATTTTGGTATCTCCCGGAATAATAATCTCGCATAATTAATTAGAACAAACAACTTTATGAACCTTTTAGTTCCTTTAAGATCCTCATTCGGCGCCTATCTTTGTAGTGGTCAACAGGAGATTACAAAGGTGTCACTTTAATATATTAGCTAAGTTTTGTGCTAGTAAAAAATATTTCAATTTTATACTCAATGTTAAAAGATGCCTAAATAATATTTTTTGTTATACCTATTATATTACTACTAGCACTCGAGTCCACAAGTTGAGATTTGGATGTCATGCAAAGTGTGGGAATAAAACGCACTCTCAACTCAAATGTAACATATGGCAAAAAAAGGCGGACGTAGGTATGTAATGTAATGTAGGTATATGGGCAGTGTGTAGTCACATCCACTATCTCTCATTTTTAAGATAGCAATGATATAAGAGAGAGAGGGAGAAAGTAAAGAGGGTTTTAAGAAAGGCGGACAGTTTAGGTAAAATATTGCAAGTAATTTCTCCATCTCGCATACACACCTCTTGCACGAAAGAAAGACATTTGTTAAAGCGCAGCAGTACTACATGAGCAGATACATTTATAGTAAATGCCACTGCTGCCAAATCATGTGTGCAAAGAAATTATATATTTTGTGTAGATTATTTTGTATAAACACACATATCTACATAATATACTCTAATATAATGAATGAATGCAAGTAAAAAGCCTTTTATATAATAAATGTTTATATAGCAGTGTAGATTGTATGCCTATATGGTAATAATACATATGGAAATACAGGAAAGCCCTTTATTCATGGAAAATGCATGTTTTATACGGACACCATGTAGCATTTTTTTCACTCAAGCTTTCCCCCTATTTTTCTGCTTGGACCATGCTCTTACATTAAAATTTTCCTCTTTAATCAAAATCTCAGCTAGCAAAAAAGGAGGTCGAGTTTATTCCGCCAAAAAAAGAAGGAGAAGAAATACTGCTTGTCTTTTGCGTGGAAAAAAGTCAGGAAAAAGTACATCTAAAAAGAGAAAGTAATCCTTAAAAGCTTCCAGTGAGTGTACTTACCAGGAAAAAAGTTATGCATTCGCTGAGGCATAATTTTGCAAACACATTTCATTATTTTTATCTAATAAAAAAAGTAAAGATTGAGATGATATTTTGAACTATAGTATATAAAATGTATAATATGTTGCTTTGCTACTTGGAGAGAAAGAGGGAGAAGAGATGGGAGATAAAATTTATGAAGATAAAAGTATTTGTACAAATGCAACTTGTGTAGTAAATAGTGTAATGGTAAGTAGGAAAGTACAGTCGCAAGTCGGTAGCGCTTAAACTAAAACAGATTGTTTTTTTTCTACTTAAGCCTACCATCCTTTTGTTGTTGTTGTTGAGAAATTGTGTTCATTAATATTTACCATTTTTATACATTTTCCAGCAGAGACACAGGTACAAAAGATCTCCGATGCTAAAAATTATTGTTATTTGCATATAATGTAGACAGACAAGGATTCTTTACCTCTTCTTTTATCTATATATTTTTTAACTCTCTTGGGGACCATTCATATAGTACGTAAATGTTATAGAGTCTGAGGGGTAGGATGTCAGCTTTCCCAGTTACGCCACATGTAATATTAAAAAACGTAATACGCCATGAATTGCCCTTCCCTAAGGGAGGATGGGACTATGGAACAGGGCCCATTAGCCGGTACGAACTATATGAATGATCCCTTGTTATTTGCAAAAGAATTTTTTGACAATGGTCTGTATAATTCCGGGTATCCTTTTCAAAAAAATACCGTAAAGCTGTACATTGCAAGACACATGGGTACACCCACATATTCCCAACCCAATTGGATTTGTCTTTCAATTTACAGTAATTACTTTTTTCTTCAGGAGAATAGCACCTATTTAATGACTATACTTATTGTAAATTACTGCGCTTCATAAAGCTTCATTTGTCACTAGAAACTAGATGAGAAAGACAACAAGCATGATCGTATTGAGACTACACATTGCGTACAGTAATTTTTTATCACATTTTTCCCCTTTGTTTGTGTCCTATTTAATTTGACCACGTCAGTTTTTAGGAAAATGGACGTGAACGGGAATGAAAGAGAAAAGTGCCAGTCCTTCACAATTACGTTTCTTGATTTACTGATTATAATTGCTAGAAAATAAAGCGGGATCTTGTAATTCAATAGTATAGACAAGGCAGACATGCATAACATATTATTATGTATATATGTATAAAGTGCCAGTTCTTCACAATTACGTTTCTTGATTTACTGATTATAATTGCTAGAAAATAAAGCGGGATCTTGTAATTCAATAGTATAGACAAGGCAGACATGCATAACATATTATTATGTATATGCATACTCCCTTTATTTCTCGCTTGTTTATCACTTTCCCATTTCTTCCTATCTACTTATTACGACTCTCCCTTTTTCTCTCTCGCCGCCATCAATACAACATTGATTAGTTTATCATTCAATTCAAACATTCCACCATATCTTGTTATCGGATATTCTTATACCAGCTTACTAATAACAGCCATATTATACCTTACACATAACATACAATATCCCCAACTACAAAATATATATATGTTTATATCACTTATTACAACATGACACGAAAACACAAATTTAAAGTTGAATTAAACAGCAAGCGTATTATATTTTTTCTCTCCCAGCAATACAAAGTATAAATGCGCCTTTATAAGAATAACCAAAATACTTCATTCTTATTTTTTTACGTTCCTCCCCTCCTCCTGTCTTGTAGAGTTGTATTACTAATAAATAGCCAGAAAAAAACACTATGGTATACCAAATAGAAGAGGAGAGCGAGAAAAAAGAAATAGGATGAGACCGGGTCCGTACTGGGTACACATGTACGTTTGTTCTTTCTCTCTCTGCTCGATGCTCGGAATTGGAAATCACGTATTTTAACAAAAGAAAAGTCTAAAGGAATCTTTCCTTCTTTTTTTGAGCTCAAGCAAAAATAAAACTATAAAGCTTATATAAGTAGACCTCTTCTTCTACCGCCACCCCCACTATACTTTTTTTGTTCTCTATATTGTTGTTGCAATAATAAAGGGATTTGCTAGGAGTTTGAATAAAACGCTTCTATTTTTTTGTGCAATATGAAATGTACATAAATATATATACACATCTCTCACATACACATGCACATCTCGCAGAAAAAAAATTACGTGTGGCAAGAGAAAAGAGCACGATTTTTGCACCATTCCATTTCCAAGAAGAAGGAGAAAAAGCACATGGACCTTTCTCTTGTGGACCATATTCCATCTTTTACTACGCCACCACTACTACCACCCTTACTTGTGTGCTAATGCAATATTGTGCCCTACAATAATATTCCTTTTTATTCTTTCATCTTGTAATTTCTTCTGCTGACTTGTACACACGTTCTACCTTATGTACATTACTTACGATGTGTACGTGCCTAAACCGGATATATCATCCACCATAACCAACAATATATACTTCCTCACTTTGTACTATGGTATGGTTATATCATGCCTAATTCCAAAAAATGTACACAAGCAAGCTTTTTTTATTCTGGCTCTTTTTTGGTTTGAATTTGGATGATGATGGTGGTGGTGGTGGATGATGATGATGGAGCTTGTTTTTGTCCTTCTTTGAGAGAAACTCAACTATCTGAACTTTGCAGTAGTCGTCGTTGTTGACTGCTGTGTTGTTTTGTGTGTGTGGTGTGGTACCCGTTTTTTCTTTCCTTTTTTCTGGAATACACAGCTATCTGGTCGTATCCATCCACAAATACACTATACATACCTTCATATTATTATATGACTTATTATAGTGTGGAGTTGTAGGAGTAGCAGAGAGGCTACATAATATCTTTTATGTTTTTTTCGTTCCCAATACCACTACAACCGTATTTTCTGTCAAGTCCTTACTTATTCGCCTTTTTTCTTTTTTCTGATTTTATTTTCTTGGTCTGAGTTTTTTCTCTTAAAATGAAATAAGGTTGAGTGATAGTGAGTGAAAGTGGATAGGCACACACATACACAGTGTGCAAAAAAGCATATTGCAATATTATGCGATGTGATGTTTGCTTGCGTAAAAATCCTGCCTTTTTTGACCGGAACGAGAATAAAAACGGAACCACCAGAGAAGAAGAAGAAAAAATGTAACCTGCTCAACTGTGTAGTGTATATATATTATATTTAGAGATAATATGTAAATATATGGGAAAGGAATAAGAAAAAGTCCAACCGTACCATACTTTTTACGTGTATAAGCATACAAATTGTCTCAAAAATTGTTAAATTTGATTCTGTTTCTGGTGCATTAAAATATATATATTTATATATACAGAGGTATATATACCATGGCTGGTGAGCGAACATATTTCACCATTTTATTTTCTACCTCTCTCTCTCTTTCTATTTCTTATTTTTTTCCTTACAACTCTTATTATCATAAGTAAAGCAACATTGCCAACCGAATTCTGTCTGTAGACCATACATATTTATGCTGTTCGCATTTCCGAGAGAAAGAGAGTTCTTGTTTGCCTAAAGTTAAAAAAAGAAACTGGTATATGCTAATAATAGTATGTGCCTATATGTGCACACAAACGAATCCGGAATAAAAGAGGTGACGTAAAAGAGGGAGAAAGAGAGAGAGAAAAAGAAAGGATATGAGGGAGGAACTGCAGAATTTCGAATTGAAACCAATTTCGTTGTAAACCAATTGAAGTGAATAGTTTTTTTATCCTTAACTTTTGATAAGAAAAAATATATACACACATACTTACCTAAGTATTGTGTATTTCTACATGTGTAGTAGTATAAAGACAAGTGGACTTGTAAATGTGTCTAAATATATAGGTAGGTATTCACACAATTCAAAAAGACATGCTTTTCCAAAAAAAAGTAGATAAATATTTCTTTGTACGTATTTGAAGGACTATGGCTATATGTATATTTGTACATGTTTTAGGAATGTATATATTATTCCTTGCAAACTCAATCAAATTTAATCTGACAGAATATTGTATAAAAAGTATATATTTTTGCTATGTGGTTCTTTTGGTATTTAGGTGTTATATCTACATTTTTTTGTATTTTTATATGCATACCTACATCCCATGTCATTTGACAATACGTACGTACATAATATATACAATAGGATATATATACATGGACTTTGATGATGAAAAAGGAAAGTTGTAGGTCGAAGTTGCTCGTATCCCAATTTTTTACTGTCCTTTTTATACTCGACAAAGAGTTGGTGGAAAAAAAGTGGGAAGCAAGTAAAGCAAAAGTCAGCAAAAATGGCAGGAAATAAGAAGAAGAAGAAGAAGTAGACTGAAGAAAAAAGGATCTCTCTCTTTCTCTCATGATGGCTATGACACGAAAGTAGAAAAAACTCAAGAAAATGTCAGTGAAAATCTAGAAAAAACATTTTTACACTTTGAAAGATATTTCCCCCATATATTTATATTTACGTAATGTGGATAACAATGAAATATATTTATACCCCCAGAAGTATGCATTTATACAGTGCATTTATGTATAGGAATGTACATACATGTCCAAGGCATTAATTTATAGTTGGTTTGGTATAATCGTAAAAATTGTTTTAGGCGCTTTTTATCGAACACGGAACAAATGACAAAAAAAAGGACGGAAGCGGAATGAAAGGAAAATGAGTTGACTCAACTGTCACTACTTCATTCTGGGATTTGATCATGTCGATGATGATGACAATGACGCTGGAAAAGAAAAGAAGAAGAGAGAGAGAAAAACCGAATATGTATAAACAGAATTGAAATTAGTGTGAGCTCCGTCGTATTACTTGAGCGTTTGCAATGGCAGCAATTTTTTTTTCTTCTTCGACTGAACCGGTAGTAAAACTACCTACAAGTCAAATAGAGAAAGTGAGCGAAAAAAAGTTTTTTTCGTGTTTACCCTTGACGATCGCAACAAGGATCAAGTCAATTTGCAAGTCAATGAAATAAAATGCTTTCAAATAGAATGGGTGTAGTATGTACAGTACCTATGTGTAGATAGGTACAAAAATCCAATTCAATCTTGTATCTAATTTGTATTAAATCGAAAGAAAGTGCCACAAGAGTAAAAACAGAAGGGAAAATAAAAAAAGTGAGTATAAAAAAGTATATTATATACCTGTGGGCAGATTTGACAGAGGGCAGAGAGAAAAAAACAATCAATTTGACATAAATTAGATTCTTTGGTTTTTCCCCTTTTTGCTCCAATAATCAAAAAGACGGGTTTACTTTGTATTTTTAATTTAAAATAAGGGGATTTTTAGATTCACACCGTCACTCTTTTTATTCATTTGATTTGCTTAAAAAATCCCGAGGGAGAAAAGTAATCAAAAAAATATAACACGCAGCTAAAGATATTGATTAAGGCTTAAAAACATAAGAATATACCTATTTAGGATTATAAGCTTAAATACTATTTATTTATTATTCATTTTTCTTGCATAATTTTTTTTACAAAACTGTAGAAGATGTAATATTTTTTACTTTGAACCTTTTACCAATGCGGCATAGCAAGAAATACACAAACACTGCTGTCTAAACTGTGTAATATTTATACAATATTGAAAGAAGAAGAACCTGTATATATACATGTCACCTCATCTCTGTGTTGCAGTGCGATAAAATACACTCCTGCTGTCATATCCAAAAGCTTCTCTGCATTATTTTGTTATCATTTGATTTGCTTAAAAAATCCCGAGGGAGAAAAGTAATCAAAAAAATATAACACGCAGCTAAAGATATTGATTAAGGCCTAAAAACATAAGAATATATACCTTTTTAGGATTATAAGCTTAAATACTATTTATTATTCATTTTTATTGTACATTTTTTTCCAAAACTGCAGAAGATGTAATATTTTTTACTTTGAACCTTTTACCACTGCGACATAACAAGACAATACACACAGATACAAACACTGCTGTCTAAAATGTGTAATATTTATACAATATTTAAAGAAGAAGAACCTGTATATATACATGTCACCTCATCTCTGTGTTGCAGTGCGATAAAATACACTCCTGCTGTCATATCCAAAAGCTTCTCTGCATTATTTTGTTATGCAAACTACCGAGGAGAAGAGGGAAGGAACAGCAAGCCAAAATGTCTGGTCTGATTTTCTTATTCCAACATCATTGTCACAATAATGTGTATATGAAAGAAG
Source organism: Paronellides praefectus (assembly GCA_027744595.1). Classification (NCBI taxonomy): domain Eukaryota; kingdom Metazoa; phylum Arthropoda; class Collembola; order Entomobryomorpha; family Paronellidae; genus Paronellides; species Paronellides praefectus. The sequence continues at coordinate 11,440 of JAITYZ010001058.1, forward strand.
CTACAAATGTAGTCTTCTTCCTTTTTAAGACTCCAGTGCTGAAAAGTATATTATGGAAGTCGTCATTTCAGCTTAACAACACACACGGCCATGTACCATCACCACCACCACCACCACCGGGATCCTCATATCATGCGAAAGAACATTTTATCCAAGTTAAACCTTTTTCAACAAAGCTAAAGTATTATGGTGGAAAACTACTCCAGCCAGGATGCATAAACTCAAAGTAGCAAGAAAATTTGTATGTATGCGTGTTCTAAGCTTAAGATAGTAAATATAGCCATGATAAAACCGGTTTTTTCTTGTGTGCTCTCTTCTTCTCTTGTTCCCTCTGCTAAACAACAGCAGAAGCAACAGCAGACAGGCAGACACATACACATTTTGAATCCACAAAACTTTATCTTGGCTATTCAATCATATTCCCATATAAAAGAAGAATAAGAACGATGATCATGATGATGAGGATGATGATAATAATAATATACGTATATCTAACTGTGTGGTCAAAAGAAGTAGATTTATTTTCTAAAAGCCTCTGTCTGCAGACTTTCACTTTTGGCGAAAGGGAAAGGGCATTTCTTCTCTCTGCGGTTCATGTCGTTTTGAGGCAGCTACCCATATCCTTTTCCTTCTCTCTTTTTCAAATGAGGATATATATCAGATAATAACACTACAAATAAATTCCTACACACATATATTTATATGTGTATATGTATTTACCACCATAATGACTTTCACATGAACATGTCAGTGGCATCGAGACAGATAGACATTTGAGTGTGTGTGTGTGTGTTTGTCTGCATGTGTATGAAATATATTTCTGTCAACCTATGTTTCTCTGGTTTACACAGATATTTTTTGTGGAGTTGACAGGGAAGATGCTGCAATGTTTTGTGCTGTTTCCTTGTGTGAAATCATGAGCATGTTGCAATTATTAACACAAGTTATAGATGTTGAGGGAACTATAAAAAAAGTAAAAAAAGAAAGAAAAAGTTTTTATAAAAAAGAAAAAGAACTAACGGTGATGGTGGAACAAGTATATAGTATCCCCCAGTCGTCGCTTTTCTTTTTTGTTGTGAGTACTGAGAAATCTAATGGTGGTAGTGGTGAGCAGAGTGTATAGTACACTGCGGTAGTATCAACTTGCATGCATATCTACTCCAATCCTCTCAAAAAGTTTGCAATGTCGCGTACCTACCATCATCATAACAAGTGTAATGCCTACCTATCTGCCTCTGTTTCTCCTCTTGTTATGCAGAGAAGGTACTCTTATGCCATATCATATTTATCTTTTATAAGTTATTATTACATTATATATTTATTTACATTGCACTTTTTCTTAGTGTGGAACTTTGTATTTTTTTCCTTTCTAACGGATCCCCAAGGTCCTCTCCCAAAAATTTTTTTTGTTCCTTCTAAAAAAATGACATGTATACAAAAAAATGTGTCTAGTGAAAGTTTTTCAACTTTTGCTCTCCACACGTATTGCATAGGTACATATTATACATTGCATAAAAATTATATCTAAACACTGTATCCCTCTTTGTACACTAGTTGAACTTTTTCACTGCTCATTTCATCACTGCTACTTGCACATTAAAATGGTTTATTTAAGGACAAAGTACATTAATAATTCTCCACTTTTTTTACATGCCAACTCTTATGAATATTATGCGTTTTGTTGATGTTCTCTGTAGTGCAAAAATGTGTACAATTGTTATATGCATGCATGTATGTAAATTGTCCCTTTTGTGATATGTTGTGCTTTGTATTTGCTACAAAAAGGGGAACAAACACCGAAAATCTACAATGTAGGTGGTCATGTTAGGAATATATACAATATATATGACATACTATATACTTGACATACTCCTATACATTATATTTGTACAATAATAGGTATATGTAATGTCACATCTTGAAAGGATGACTGGCAAAGAAGTTGAAAAAGAGAGGGAGGTCCCAGAAACCCGACTCGCAGAGCATAGCACCATCATTTAAACTTTTTTTTTGTGTATCAAAAA
>JAITYZ010001059.1:0-14076 GCA_027744595.1 Paronellides praefectus
CCAAGCCCAAGCATCACAATTTCGCCGACAATAGCAAAAAAAAGGCATAAGGACCACAATATATAGGTATGATGTGTATATAGTGTAAAAAGGGAATTGAACAGGTCTTTTGTGACCGAGACCTAGGACAACGTGAGACAAATTGAGAACTATTGAATTCCATTCAGAAGCTATTATCATTTCATTACATATTATCGTCATCATGATCAACAGCGTTTTATTATTGCGTAGAAGAAGAATGCCTCTTTCTCTGTTCAATGGGCACACGTATATCCTCTATGCATAGAAAATAGTGAAAGAGGAAAGTTAAACCACACAAAACGCTATGCAAACATTCAACAAACAAGAACATTTTAGTTGATCCATCATCATGATTTGTATCATCAAACTAGCTATAATATATTATATAACAACCAATATTATATGCCTACCTATACGCAATGTAGGTACCACTGTATTCATAACCCTTTATATATAGGAATAAATAATTTTGCTGTTCTTCATGAATACTTCTATTAATCTTTTCAATAGCCATTGTGTGACTTCTCTACTTTATTTGCTACGCAATAATTTGTGTTGATGATATTCATTCACTCACACTCTCATGTAATGCAGCTAATATAATGGCCGCAAAGTGTGCGGCAGTCTATAGGCAGTGCATCATCGTTGCAGGTAGTGGTTCCTTTCATATTATCACTGCATCTATTTTGATTTTTTAAACAATCAATGCACTCCTTTGTTCTGTCCTCTCTTGTTACAGCTTATTTATGATCCACTGCAGTGGCGCATTATGTACATACATTATGTAATGTATGCTATTAGGGAATAAAAAGAAGAATAAGTTTGACTACTAGACTTCAGAGTAGAGTATTGTAAATAAAAGAGTTGACGGTCATTCATTCATTCATTCATTGAAAAAAAAAGGATTTTCTGGTTGATATAGGTAAGTGATACAAGTAACAATATTACATTATTTTTTATTATTATATAACATCAGTGAATAAAAGAGTTTTGTTGCTGAATGAATAGCAAATGCATAAAAGAGGGCATTTCCTTTTCACTGCAATGAAGAAGACCATCCACTATGCATGGATATTATTATTATATGGGGCCTTGTTGGACAACTTGAGAGAGTCTCGTGTTTGCTGGCATCAAGGAAATGCATGCATGACACATTTTTTTATGTAAAAACCTACCTCTTTTGTATGTACTTATTTGTATCTTTCTCTCTCTCTCTCTCTGGATATTATTCAAGTATTATGATGGTGGTAATCATATATCTTTTTATTCACACAAGTAGTTTGGATCTTAAAACGTGCGTAATAATCATATAATATCATGAAATACTGTAAGTTGATAATACAATGCACTTTGCTACTTTTAGATTTTTTTGTCTCGTCTGACGGTCATGTGCATGCACACGGTTTTTCCGTCTTTTTGTCTCTCTATATACCTATATCAAACCTAAACGTATATATCACAAAGTGATCTTTCCATAATATTGCATTGAGAACATGCAGGGCTCTGTTATGTATGAGATGTCCCGTTTCTCTTTGAAAAGATGCACATCCAACATAATGGCAATAATAAAATCCTCATTCATGCAATCCACCTCAACAAGACATAATTCTGATGAATGGGCCACGTTTATTAAAATGGAGAAAGAGAAGAGGACAGTGGGTGAAGGCAGATGGGTCTTTGGGGAAAAAAGCGCAGTTCACTACCGTGACACGTATGACATTGGCAATGGTAAATGGCGTATTACTATTATCAACATGAGAGTGTGACAGAACAACATTCAGGCATGCATGCAAAGGAGCAGGTTGTCTAATCTAAACTACACTCTTTTGTATTTCGTTAAAGTGTGCGTGTAGTTGAATAACAATAAATTCAACGGGAGAGAGAGGAAGGGAAAATGCCTTCAAATTTATTTCTTAAACATCCCAGAATTTGGAAGAAAAAAATATTATGCTTGTTTGTCCTCTTGAATAAGAAAAGAAGTGCTTTTCTTAAAGACATCCACGATAAATGCAGACACGCCGGTAGTATGTCAGTGTAAAAATGTAGAGTAAACTGTAAGTAAACGAGAAAAAATGTAAAATAAAAAAATATCTTGGCCATTTGACTTGACTGGGTGGCCCTTTCGTGTCATCATCCTGGGATGATGATCAATATGATCATGATCAATGTGACGAGCTAGTACGAATGTCTTTTTGGTATAGTGCAGGTTGGTAGCAGTGATATGAATGATGTGAGATGTGCATTCCCATTATGTCCACCATCATCATCATCAGATTTCCAACTACTTTTTTTCTTGATTCATTCATACGGTGCCTTTTCAATTCGCTCCTATTCAGTTTCTTTGAATATATAGGGTAACAATAATCAACCACAAATCCTCTGTGTAGAGAAATTGAGTCAATTCAGAGGAAAAGAAAAGCAACTTCTCTTCCCATTCAAAGCTCTTTGTGTAAAAGTTGCAGTTTGCAGTAGTGATTGCAGTTTGAACGTGTGCCTTTTACTCTGAACATTATTATTATTATGAACTTTTTCTTACCCACAATAATTAACTCCATGCATTGAAATTGAAATCCCAGGATTATATGGAAAAGGGTAAATTATTTTGTGACTAATACAAATATGTTTCTGTTAGATCACGTTCACGTTGTAGCTCTTGTTATTTTGCTCGCCTTTCAAGAACATACAGCATTTCCACGTGGTCAGCAACAAATCTTTGGCACATGTTAACGTTACAGTGAAAAGCTCATTAAAATAATTTGTTTCACCGTATGGAAATCAATTGAACTGCATAATACCGTATCATTTTCAGCATGGTTTCAATAATTTTAATATCTACATATATTGTATTTTACCTGTTGTCTATCAATTCCACCAATTACTTACCTGTAGAAAATTAAATAACATTTTATTAAAGGAACGTGTACAAGTCTTAAACTCATGTAGCAGCATCAAACTGCTTTAAAATACCTGTTCAGAAATATTACCCTTTCAAATTTTATTGCTGCTGCCATGTTTTTGTAATATGGCTGTGTGAATTTTTCTACTCTCTGTTGCATTTTATACGTTGATGTATGTTGCTTTTGGTATACCTATTCAATTTGCACAATGCAATGCGATTCTCAATCTCAATTGCTTAGGCTAAAGCATAATACAATTTCAAACGCGTTGTGATTTCAACATTTCAGGTTGAGTTGAATGAAGTTGAAGCACAGCAACAACAAACATAAGACAGAGCTATACATCTATCTCTTTGCAGTAAAAGTAAAGCACAATTTGAAAGCGTTATCAAATTGCTAAGTGGTTTTAACTCTTTTGGTTTGTCAAGTATTGCTTTGCTTAAGCTCTCTTCCAAGCAAGAGTTGAATTGATTGATAGACTTTTTTAAATGTATTAACTACCAAATAGTTGCAAATATTAAGGCAGCACAGGTAATACAATAACTGGGCCAAATGAATACAAAATATTCCCCAAAACAATAAAAATAATTTAACCTTATTGCACCTTCACCCAAATACAAACAACACTGCATGCAAAGTTCTCTATTCTTATTCTAGTAATTGTTGTGCAAATATACAATTTACATACATTGACGGTCGTAAAACGACACACGCTTTTCAGTTGCCTTGCATTTCCTTTGAATTACGTATCTTTGATATTCAATATTGTTACAGATGTGGAAGTACAATACCTAGGATGAATGCATTGTTTGAATGCAGTGTTAGAACTTTTGTCAGTAAAATTACTTTTTTTGGCAATGAATGCACATGTCAAACAAAAATATTAAAAGAAGATATGAATGAATTCCAAGCTATAGAAATGCACGACATTTGTCCCATTTTTCCATCTTTATATTCGTGTCTTTTGTTTCTTTAAAAATAAGTATACAATAAACTGAGAATCCCACATTATTTTTTTTGTTTTTGTTTTGTGTGAAATTAATAATGATAAAATAAAAGAATAATTCCAGAAAAGAACAAAGACAATAAAATGGACATTTAACAGTAACATGACATGTGAACTAATGAAACACGTGTTAATTTTATGTTGTTTCATGCAAGCAAAAGTGCAACAGGAAAAGTGTTGTCCAAAACGAGGAAGATCTCATAAAAAACAAAAAAAAAAAGTTCATGTTCGCAAGCAGGGTAGAGTCAGCAAGCACGTTCGCTTTTTATTGTTAACATAATGGATTTATGAATGGACCTTTACAAAGAACATATCTTTTTTCTTCATTAAACAAATGGGAATGGTATACAAACCATTCTAGAATCATTATCATTGCTACTTACTTACCATCATCACCGTAATTTACTTACAAAAGAAACGTCTCGGTTTATAATAATAAAAAAATCCGCTTACATATTTGTCGGCAATTATGTAATTCAGCAACAACAGGAGCAAATGATGTTTTGTAATCTTCCATTGTATTCTAATATATACCTAAATAGCTTTGTATGCATTGTGCAAAAATATAAAATGTATATACACACATATACCTACAATATATGATATATAGAATGTTTAACGTTGGAACACAATGCTATTCTGCTGAAAATTGTGAAGAACAAGACAACAGTAGGATCATCATCAGAGAATATTGTTATGAATGAGCTTTACCTACAATAGAGGAAAAATTTATGAATGGTGGTGGGAGATGTTGTATGTATCTATATTATGATGATATGTGTACCACTTGCTTTACCATTATTATTATTATTATCATTACTATAAAGTGTGCGATGAATTGTTACTTTTATTGAAAAGTTGAACATTGAACTTGTACTTTTGCTGGTTGAAACGACCTTGGCATTGTGTGCGAAATAAATAAACACAAGTGAAAATAATCCTTTTGTTGTAAAATATACTTTGGCAAATTTATCCTCCTAAAGCCAAATGAATTTCAGACAGTTGAATGAGGAGCCTCTGATTATGATGTAAATGCGTAAAAGGCAAATGTACTCGTTAACAAAACATCAACACACACACACAACACTACAATAATAATAAATACGTATTAGTATGATGGACTCCGTACGACAACCATTATCAAAGTAATAATAGCCATGACATTATACAAACAATTATTTGATGGGCTGTTGTTGTTGTTGGTGGATTGAAATTGAATGTGGAAAAGAGACAACAATGCATCACACAGGATGAATAACAAAGGGAGTAAATACTAGGTTTTCAGTCAGTAGTGCTTCACATCATCATCATCACCGCCACCACCATCACCATTACGGCTACCGTCATTCTGTTTTCTTTTGTTTAATGCTGTTGATTTCTACAAGTTCCCATATTTATACAAATACATTCACTTGTCATTGTTATGCAATTGCGTACAAAAAACCGACCTGCTACACACAACCCAAATATTAACAAAACATTTGCAAAATAATAATTCATGATAGTAGTACACACGTACCCGTGTATTATGAACGGTCATTTACATACATCAAAATGGACAATAAAAAACTGACCGTACTTTACATGACATTAAAAAATATAACAAAAGTACTGCTGAACTTTACCTTATGGAACCGCTTCCATTAGTAATAAAAAAAGGCAATGCTACACAGCAACAAACACAGTGCACTTATTCATGTAATAACAAACTGTTCCATTGTGTCAAAAGCTATGAATGGGGATGCAGGCAGTGTGAATGACTGACTGATTGATTTTTTTTCAAAAGGCCTTTTTAAGAGTAGATTTGTCGAATTAAATGTTGTTATTATGCTTTTTCATCTGGGTCTTTTTTTTTGCATGGAAAAAAATTGAATAAGACCAAGTGCATCCATTGTTTGCTAGACTGCTTTGTTTAGCTTTACAATGGGTTGCATCATTTTATATTGTTATGTTCTGATTGATTTTGTTTGAGCTGTATTCGTTTTGAATAAAATATAAGTTAATGGGTATATATACACATCCCTTTTAATGCAACAAGTTTATACATTAACCTTAAACTTGTATATGTGTAAAATTTTGTGCAGATTATAATTTTTTTTAAAGATGGGTTCAAATTCAAAACCTTAACTGAAAAACAATACATTTCCAATATAAAATACTACTTTTTCTTGCTAAAAAGAGAAAACGCTAAAAATGTCTACATGCCATACATACACTAGTTTCATGCGTAGTTCCATTTTTGCTTTTCCCATGTGCCTGCTCAATGCTTGCAAAATAAACGGAAACTCGCTCACTTTCATCATCAATTCCGTTTCCACATGAAAAGACGACAGTAAATTCTGCACTGTCATGAATGCATCTATTCATTTCTTCCTCATCATCATCATATACATCATATCCCGGCCGAAAATAGTAAATCCGATTGACAGGGAAAATGATAAATTATCTTTTTTTTCTTTGGAGAAGAGAACACACTGCTGAAATATGATGTGCGTAGATTTAGATATATTACAAAACAGAAGAGAAAAACTGCTTCTGTGCTGTGTTGACTGTCGCAACTTTCTTCAAAGGCATATTTATCCATTCACAAAAACTTATAACGTTTGAGTATAGCGAGTGTAACTCTATCTTGTTGGAAGAAATTTTATGTAAGCTTTGGGTAAAGTAGATGGTAAGCTGGAAAGGATTTGGTTGACATGAATTTTACATTGAATGAATGATGTGGGCTGTGTAAATAAGCAGTATATATATATATATATATTTATGTATTGCGTAGTTTTGAATTAATCATTAATTCAGAGAGAGAGAGAGAGAGAGAGAGTAGACTGTCAGCGAGTTTTTTTTGTGGAGAAATAATAATTCCTCTAGTTTTCCATCATTAACCGAGGAGCGTTGTAAATAAAATTTAAACGTATAGCCAGCAACATGGTAGAAGAATGATGTAATGAATTATTGAACTACGGTCCAGCACATTTACAAACTACACAAACTGACTACATAACATGTATAATTCCGTGCTCTGTCTTGTGGCAGTCAATATAAGAGTATGGATGGAATGGAGTGTTTATTGGACTGGGGAAAATAATCAGTTTGCACAAAGGCTTATCCGATAAAGTTTGCCGTAGTGGCCAAACACAGTACGGAAAGATATAAATACGATAAATCCTCATTGAAAATGAGAATCAGTTAGTAACGCGAGAAAGAGGAGTAATGCACGTATTAGTTGTTGGAAAAAAACTGAAAAGGATGATGAAAATGGTGTGGTGGCTGGCTACTGGACCGAGGACCACGTATGGATTTTCACCGGGGAGTAAATAAACGCTGTATTTGTGGAATTCCCAAATCGTTTTCTGATCGGTCAGCTACAGCATTTCTTCAAAATTCCTCTCACCATCACTGGTATGTGTACACACTCGTTTTGTCATCCTCGTCATCATTATCATCATCAGCATCACATCATCATTACGGAACATTAATGCGGTGGTGGTGGTGGGTGGATTTTCGGATCTTTTTCTGGTGGTGATTTCGGTAGTCATTTCACGCACTGCTGGAATGTCCATTAACTTTCCTAGACATTCTTTCTTTATTTCCACTGTGACGGGATGGACTTGGATCTCACCATTTCTTTTGCCTTGTGGGTGGACACGGGTCCTCATTCCTCATTATGGATGGTCGTCTTTGCACGAAGTCTGTATACCTATTATCAACCGTCGCTTTCCGTTTATATCATTTATACATATAATAGCGTTGTGTGATGAGGTGATATATAAGCATACGACAGTGTCTTGCATGACCGATCCATTATATTCATGCTACTGAACAACTGCTGCCTTGTGATTTTTATAAATGGACATTCATTCTTATTAGAAGCATCCGAAATCCGGAATAAGAAATATGCCCACCGGTTTTTAAGGATATGTCTTCTGTGCTCTGATTGCTTGTAGCGAATACATATCAGGGTTTTCCGAGTTCGGACTAAAAAACCTCTATTCACTCGTGTGTAGCAGTTTCTCATCCTGACCTCTAATAATTATTTATTTTTTAATCAGAAAAGCAATTTCGCAACTTATTTATTTACGTCACTGGGTTGCTCATAAAACTTAATTAACATTTTCGTAATCAATACCGTCACACGCTCGGAAAACGTATCTTCAACGCACCCAATGAGTGGCTGTAGTTTATAAAATCTAAAATGTCGTTTTAGTATACCTTATTTCTACATCTCCCTTTATTGTTGTAAAGTATTATACACACGGTGGAAGTGTGATATTATATCACTGTCTACTTATTTACTAAAACTTAATGATTAGTAATTTTTTTTAATATTTACAAAACTTCCGTACTCCAAAATTTTTAGTATCTGTATATGCTACTGACTTTGATTACTGACACCAGCAGTGACAAGGAATTTCTTGAAACTTGTGCTGCTGCATGATGGAGAGTAGTAAGGTTGGAGATAGCGTCGTTGTCGTGATAGGATTTCAGCTTTACTTGTCTTTGACATGAGATTCCCTGCGCTCATAATATAATATACTGTGAATGTCTCTCTCCTCTCTCTCTCTTACTCTGTATGATTAATGATGATTTATAAAGTGCTGCAGGCGTTTTTATTATTATATTTATCCTATCGTTTTTGTACTTTTTTTTTCCTTTTCACCATTACTATCACTCACTTCAGTCATCGCCACTTGTACCACTCACTTTTAGTTCCCATAATCATCATCAGCAGCCTTGGCTCTCATAGTCAGATGGCTATTATGGTAAAGTTTTTACAGAAACGCAACCTGTGTAATATATTTTGGTGGATAGTAATAGTCAAGTACATTTACTATTACACATTTATAAGGAGATTAATCTTTTATCCTTTCAAATTCTCAGTCGCTTGCATGTATCCATCCATATATGTGTGTGTAGTAGCGTGTTTAGGATGACTGCCGAAGTAGCAAAGAAGAGTGTCAGCCAACCTAGATCAATAACTTCACGGTGAATTAATGACTCACCTGAAATGGCTACTCTTAATCGGTAGTGCTAATGTTGTTTTTTCCTACCTACCTACCTATATGTGTTGCATGCTTTTAATAAATGGATAAAATAAAAATAAAATGTATCCACTTCTTTTAATCCAATATTCCATGTAAGCTGGAAAATCTGCCATGTGTTTCATGTTCATGGAAATGAGCACACTGGTCTGTGATGATGATGATGGTAGTTCATGTTTTGGTACAATTTAAAATTTCAATGATGTATATTCATAAAATGGAATATCTATTATATAAGTATATCTTATATAAATTCCCATAAAATGTTTCATTTCTTACGTGCTAGGATTCTGGTACAACAAACTTTTCCATTTTATTCGTAAATCATGTGACTTGCTCAAAATAAAAAAGTGTTGTATTCTCACCCGGAGAAGTGGCAAACAAAGTATACTTTTTTTCCTTTCTAATGTGTTTGCAATAAAAGTGGAGCTAGTAGATTCTCCTGACATTACAAATACTGGTGTTGCATGCAACAAATGCATTTCTAGAAAAAATGTACGAGTATATATAGAGACGAGGGAAAGCCCATCCATAATTCAAATCAATCCAATAAAGTCAAGTTAAATCAAATCAAACAGGCACTTAACCCAACTTAACTTGACTGAAATAATATTAACTTTGCATTAGTGTGCGCAGTTAAAGCAAACCCATCTACCCTTCCTCTCTCTCTCTCTCTCTCTCTCTCTCTCTCTCTCTCTCTCTCTCTCTCTTTCTATTGCCCTAAGTTTGAACTGCTGCTGCTCCGACTCAAAACAGACAAAACGCCAATTGCAACCGTCCAGCCTTTTTCCTTAATACACTGAACACACATTAAAATGAACTTTATTTCTACATGGTTGGTTAGACACACACACCACGACCATAACACGACAGCTCAAAATTGTTCAAGTGCGTCGTTTTTTCCTTGTATCAATCTGAGCAAGGAAACATATTGTGTATATCCCTCACACTCTGTATATTACTCAATTCTACTTCCATAAAGCAATGGATGATAATTATTATTAGACCCGATCAATAATAAAATCAGGAGCAAGTTGGTGGAGAAACAGAAAAGTGTATCAACTTGAGCAGCAGCCCAGAGAGCATTTGAAACATTACACTTTCATGATGTCACGGAATTGAGAGAAGGACCCCCTATTTTCTTACTGCAAAAGTCTGTGTGTGTGGGATAAAATGAGCAGACACACACTCTTGTTTTGGTTTGGAGAATGAGTAGGGATTGCAGTTGAATAAACTTTGTCTACAAAAATAAAGTGACAACAACTTGTGTCTTTAAGCCAATTTAAATCCAATTCAATCAAATTAGACATAATCAAATAATTCCGCGGGACTGGTTACTTTAGGTCCCCTAGCCCATTTTGTGCTCATTGCCATTCTAAAATGACTGTTAATCAACATGCATAAAACATTAACTACATACATAACATAATATACCTACACTACATTACTTCGTTCTTTCCTCATTTATAGCGACAGTGTCATCCTGAACAATTTTTACAAATTAATTCAAATATTGCGGGCTGACTATTTGCTAGTAATTATTGGACATCTCCGCTAACAAATACATAATAGTCCATATTATATTTTATTTATTCAATCCTTTTTTATTGTAACCAAACCTTGCCCAATTTTTCAAAAACGGAAATAATTTGAAGGTTTTTAAAAATACATGTTTCACTTGATTCAAATCATGGTATATCCAGTTTAATGCATACAACGTTTATTTATCAAGCTGATAAGACATTATTACGAATCGCAGCTTTTCAATTTATTATCCGCTGCACTGGTGCTCCTCACATCATTTTTTTTGAAGCTTCAATGTAGTTTATTGTGCACATAAATACACACACAGTGAAAGATTTTTTTGTCTTGGATAATGACAGGTTTCCCAAGGGGTGGGTTAGTTCACCATTGCATTGAAATTACATGTTACTGTGTAGTGGTACGAAACACTGGTACTTGTGGTAGCGATGATGATTTTGAATGAACCAGAGACGATTACTCGCATGTGTAACTGACAAGACAACATCTGTATACCATATAAATAGGTATGTATACTTATACTCATCCAACTTTTCAGATTGGGGTAATATAAAACAATTTACACATCGAAATACTCCTTGATACATTATTTTATTTTTTCCCTTATTTGAGTCACTCTACCATGCCATTGCTGACTACAATCTGAAAAAAGAAAAAGAATGACTGTCCGAAACCCATCTTCCATAAATTCCCCCTCTTTCACATATAAATAGGTATGTATACTTATACTCATCCAACTTTTCAGATTGGGGTAATATAAAACAATTTACACATCGAAATAGCACTACTCCTTGATACATTATTTTATTTTTTCCCTCATTTGAGTCACTCTACCATGCCATTGCTGACTACAATCTGAAAAAAGAAAAAGAATGACTGTCCGAAACCCATCTTCCATAAATTCTCCCCCTCTCTCTCTCTTTTGACGTTACGCAATCAACACATGTCGACATATTTCGTCAAAAATAGGTAGAATGAGTGTAGAACGGACGAACGGAATCTTTCTATATTACTTTTGCAATTCCATCGTATCGTAATCATTTTTCTTGGATGAACTATTTGTCTGTTTGTTTGTACTTGATAAAAGCGGAATAAATTCACAGGAACCAAGTCGTATATTTTTTTGTTGCAAAGCATATCGTTTTGCTGTTAGGTTTTTTTGGGGAGTGAAAGCCTAACCAGGAAAATCTCGAGAGATTTGATTATCTAATCAAAGGAATAAGCAGATGTCCAACAATTCTAGTGTTCCTTTTCTACGTTAATTTTCTTCCTTCACACCTTTCATGAAAAAGTAGACAGTTACATAGCTCATTGGGTGTAATGCTTGGATGTACAACATTTCTTCTACGAATTGGCACGCGTATTCTCTTGAGAGAGTTCTCTTCTGAGTAAAGAATACACAAACATCATTTTTGGTGCTCCATTCATTCACCCACCCACCTTGATACAATTTAGTGATAATAAATTTAATAATAAATATGTAATAATATTACGAAGGGAGGAATGCTGAAAACTCAACAATATTTAATTCAAATATCTAATTTATGCAGCTATCGTCTCCTTTTCACCATTTCATATTCAATATTCTTCTCGCACAACACATGTAACATGATGAATGTTTGCGAGAGGAAAACGGATGAACTGACTTGCACGCTTTTGTTCATGGACATGCGTAAATTCTTTCAGGACACCCAAATTAGATATTTTATTATTATGATTATTAAATTTTCCTTTACCGTTTTAGCGAGGGAGAATGCATCATCATGAATGAAGCAACCTGCTATTACTTAAATACATAGGCACATGTATAAGCCTTGAAGATGAGGGTTTTTTCGTCGTGCTTGTGATGTTTTTGGATGCCAAATGGGACTGCTGACCTGGTTGCATAACAAAATGGTGACAAAAAAGATTCCCCTGTGATGATGCTTGCTTGCTTGATTGCTAATACGGTACAACAACGATAAACATTGCTGTTTGATTTTCTGACGATGATATGATGGTGCGGCAATGGTAGTGATGATGATGATTATATGACGATCATGATGATGATGAGGAGCTTTTAGGGTGCTCATTTGTACTCTGTAACATTATGTATTTTTATGTATCTACACATCTTCTCATCTTCGGCATACCTAGATGGGTGCAACACTAAGAGTTTCGAGTGATGATGATGTGATGAGGAAAAACGCAAATAAAGAAAAGAAGACCCATCCGAAAACAATTTTTGATAATTTACTAGGTTGAATAGAGACTAATGAACCAAATCAAGCAAAGCAAGTAAAGTAGGCAGGTCCTGCGATGTGTATCTACAATATTATCTAAAGTTGGTTGGTGAAGGCCGCCGTCGTCGTCACACTAATCATCATCGTCATCAATGTGATATAATATACAACATCACAAATTCTCTACAGCGAAAGAAAAAAACTCATCTACTTACTTGTGTTGCACACGTTTCCGCATCTCTCTCTCTCTCTCTCTTTGCTTTTAATGTAAATATGTTATAAAAACTGTTCGAGTGAGCAGTGTATGGTACATTAATACACATTAAATCAACAACAGACACACACTTCATAATTTTGATGTTATATGTACATTTGCAGTTGGCTGGCATCATCAAACATACGCCGTGCTACAAACCCATCATAATCAACATCATCATTGCTAACTTGAACAGCAGTAAAAATACTACAATCAACCAACAACATCATCATCATCATCACACAACACAGCTTTTTGAGAAATTACCCTTGCCTTCCCTCCTTCTTGTGTGTTGTTTCGTTTATACATACGTGTAGTACACCACCACCACCAACATCACCACATGCAGCAGAACAGTAATTACGGTAAAAGCTTCCGCGAATCAACGCATAATTTGAATGAATAGAAACGTACACAAGGTTCTATGAGAATCTCCATTTATTTGTAAGTCGCTGCCGTTAAAGTTGAAATGCAACAAAAGCAAGAAAGATTTTTTTCCCTTTAGCATAGATTGCCTACGATTATTTTATAGAAACCAGATGATATTACGTTGTTCCTTGCTTAAAGCTCAAAATATTTCAAGCTTATATTTTAGTAATTTCCTTCTCATCATCATCATCAGCAGCAGCAGCAGTAACAACATGGTCTAAACACCGTGATTAATTAATTGCCAACTTCCTAAAAAAAATATATCGTGGTGGCAGCCAACAAGCAAGTACACCAGCAGCAGCAGCAGAGGAATAAAGATAACAGTCTTTGCATGTCCACCCGGCCAGAGAGAGAGAGAGATTAAATGGCATGTAAGAAGTGGTCGACAAAGTAATAAAGCAAGCCATTCATTCTTTCTTTCTGACATGACGAAACATTATGCAGTAATGTGGTGGCCTATAAAACAAAAAAGGACTATGCTTTTTGGGCGGAGCGACTAAACGAAAACCAATCTTCCTCCTCTCTCTCTCTCGCTCTGCTTTACCAGATATCTACAACACACAAAGTTTCCACATTTCGAGATATCTTGTTTGTACAGGCAAAGCCAGAAAAAAACTGAAGGTGGTATGAAAAAGCCTAAAAACCAAAGTTTTAGTCCATATTT
>JAITYZ010001060.1:0-10195 GCA_027744595.1 Paronellides praefectus
AATATATTGTTAGGGAAAGTTGGTGGAAAATTTCGGATAGCAACTCGAAGACGCTTTCACTATTATGCTTTCTAAAAATGCTCTATAGATGCTAAGGTAGTCTTAGACTAGGTATGCGAGTCTGCCAGCGTTGCAAGAACTAAAAATATGAATCATCATGCCGATGTGTGGATGACTCATCTACAAAGCCCTTAGTGACTTGTGATGTGAAACGAAGTTTGTTCAAATAAAATTTATGAGAGAGGAGGTTCACAAACCCCTGCCTACTTTTAGCCCATAAAAAAATCAAAATCGGTCACTTGTACCAACAGCATTCAAAAATCCATAAAAAAATATCCCGTATTCTGACTTGACTGACCAAGCGAAAGAAAATCAAGAAACTGTAACAAACAAACCAACAAGGTGGTCAAAAAAATAAAGGCCATTTTTACATCAATTATGGCAAAAATATCTCGAGTCCTTGGGGATGCATTGCTGGAAAATGCCATCAGCATCATCATCAAGAATTTGCTTATGAAAATCCCTTTAAAAAAATAGTGCAATGGACAAAATCCATGTACTACAAAAGAAGGCATTGCTTCGAGTTGACCTCTTTACATAATGTGTACAAACTTATTATTATTACGATTATAATAATAACAACCAAGCCACTATTAAAAAAGTCAAGTCACATACACGCTTATTATATGTGTGTATACATACATCTTGTTGACTACTATTTGCCCACCAACAAGAAGCCTCAAGCTAAGAAGCTATTAGTCGACGAGAGAGCAGTTGAACAGTCCACCCCCCAAAAAAAAGAAGAAACCATAAACCCAAACCCCCCAAAAAAAGAAGAAACCATAAACCCAAATGTGAGGACAGGACATGGCATAAAAGAACATATTATTATACCTACCTATATTCTTTTTTTTTATTGATCGATATTTTTTGCTAACGGGCATATTATATACCTATGGGTATTTTGTGGAGGAGAAAGTAAGACTAAGAAAGCCACGTATAAAAAATATAGGCATATGCATATCTGTCCATTAGAAAAGCAATATATGCTTGGATTATTTAAAAACGCTCCACATTCCACTACTGTCCAAAGTTTGGACTCCAAACATATTAAACCAAAAAACTTAAACTTGCAATTTTTTTGTTCTCCTTCAATTCAAGTAACCTAATAGCAATGGAGTAATGTTAATGCATGCAAGAAAAGTAGTACTTCACATTTACGAGATAAAATGTCACTGTCCCACACGACAACAAGACCACTTCTTGAAACACTCCATGTTCAAGTGAAAGTTAAATGCTACAACTATGTGTACTTTTACTAAAAGCATCCAAATAGTTTTGCTAGCAGCAGTAGAGGACAGAGGAGAAAGTTTACAAAGGGCAGGGCTAGACGTGTGCCATGACGTGAGCATAGTTGATATTACTTTTTCGTGTAGGTATCATTTATATAATCGGGTGGGAAACAATGAAGGGAGAGGAGGGGGATTATAATGGGTCGCTGTTTATTTGTGTTTGTGTGTGTACTGCGTTTATATTAACATTTTACTATCATGAAAGTAGAGATATTTTTATGGTTGGTAGAATGCTAAGTTAGCATTGCTAACGGCGCTCCGTGTCCAACAACGCACAGAGGCATTTGCTGACCCGAATTTTCTCGGAGAATAAAAAAAAGGACAACTTTAGTCAGAGTTTAGTATTATAGCGTAGTATATGGTTATTATTATATGAAGACTGCTCATTAGATTTGCTAAACTAAACAATAAAATTATGCACATTTTCACTACTTCTTCCAATAAAGGAAAATCCTAAGACCGGTAAACCGGAGTATGAATGAGTGTATCAGCGAAAGCTCTAGGTATCGTCGAATGGATGGACAGACGGACGTCATTTTGTTTCCGTTTCCGGATAAAGTGCAGAATACCACATAATACCAGATTAATATTAGTGCAATTTTGTTTTACGTCTGTGTATAAGGTACAATTTGCTTGCGTATAATTCAGCAAGATAAACAGGATATCCTCTATGCGAGCATACACAAAATAATGTAAACATTTTTTGTTGTCTCAAAATTGATTTTTTCCAACGGTAAATGAGTATTTCTCTGATACAATGGTAATGAAAATGAAAGATTTGAATAACTTGTTATAAAAATTGGTTTATTATTGTTCTTTTGGAAAAAGCATTTTTTCTCGAGGAGATAAGAGATCAATCATGTCTTTATCACCAAAAACGTATTTGACAATGCAATTCGAGAAGAAAAGAATAAGAAAGAAAGAAACGATAAACCCAAGTTTTTCATTCCCTTTCAATACCTTTTTTACCATTTCTTTCTTTTCACATATCAAAATGAAGGAAATCGCATTCAGGAATCTTGCAATTTATCATTTTTTTTACAAGTGGAAATGATAAACTTTACTTTATAATATGCAAGCATACAACCTCTACTACAAACATACAATCAAACAAGCAATTTCCTTTTACAGGAAAAAAAATCTACTTTCTATTCTTTTTCATGGGTAAAAAGCCACAACTGCTACAATATAAACCTATTATCACTCGCTACCATCATCACCACCACCGCCACAAAAATCAGAATTTTCCATTTCACTTTTTTTCACCATCTGGCATAGCATGGCACAACAGAGCCTAAAAGAAGAACCACAGACACATTCTGCCTGTTTTTCTAAATGAATAAAAAATGAGTTTAGTGAGTGGTGGTAACATCGATCGACGCGGAATAAAATACCATAATATTAATGTGCGTTTTATACCTACGTACGCCTTTTAATGTGTTTGTTTTGTATGCATGTGTGTGTCGATTCATATGTTGCCTACATAAACTTAATTTAAAATTCATTCCCGTTGTTAGCGGGCCCATGCGATGCGTTTACCTTTTTTTCAAGCAATTTTATGAAAAGGGATATTCCTTGAATAAACCAACAACAGAGCAGTTTTTTTTGGCATGCTTTTGTTTCTGTTGTTTTTGTCCAACTACAAAACAACACTTTTGTGTCGACCAAGTTACATTTGAGTGAGAAAATGGAAAAGGAAAAGCCAGAGAACATTTTGACACTTTTGTCACTTGACATGGATGCAATAAAGTTATCCGATTTCGTGATTTCCATTCGTTTGCCAAATTCTCAAAATCTGAAAGTCATTTCAGATAACAACCCTCGAAGCAATGAAGCAACAGGAGTACACACAAAAAAAATCCACAATGTTTTCATCGTGTGACTCGGTCTAACAATAAAATAATCCATAAAACATACAAGAGAAATTGGCTACAAATGCAATGCATGTCCATTTAATGATATTGCTCAAGTCATTCTTATTAGACTCCTTCGCAAATAGCAACTTATCATGAACATATAATAAAATATCAAATGAAGACGAAAGGCGAACGGGAGGAGTGCAATATTTCACACAGTTGGAGTTGTATAATTTTACTCAGAGCTCTTCTGCTGAGCTTCTTCTCAAAAAAAGAGCAACCTACTTTTATGTGGCTATTCAATACATACATTACCAAGTTTTTTCTTGGGTTTTTTTATGAAAAAAAAATATCTGAATTGAAATTAAATGCCAGCCTAGATCAGACCAGATGGGTTAAAAATCGAAATTTAAAATTTATAAACATTACTCATTGCAACTGCACCCTAATATAGCAATGCAAGATCGTGTATATGCATGTATATCTCTTCTTCCTTGCTTTCCTGATCCTCCCTCACAATTTTATTTTTTTACCAAAAATAGCAGACTTCAATCAAACTTAACACGAATGAGCTGAAGTGCAAGCCCTCCTCATGCGTGTATCTTTTTTTTTGTTCTTTTTCATCTTTACTTTTGTGTAGGATGTGTAGGTATGTATGTTACGTGAGATCAACTTATTTTTAAACAGTACCTACATGCCAAAAAAAGTTATAATAAATAAAATGAAAATATTATTATAAAGTTGCATTAAAAAATCATTCAAGTAAGAAAGTGGTGGTATGCAACCACCATATCTCACAGTTTGCTGATCTTATAGACTGCCTAAAGTTTATCTCGCCAATGCTGTTGCACTACAGATTATTATTTAGATACACAATTATTTTTTTATATGAAGGGCACTGGCACATATTCTATTTTCTTGGCACCGATTAAATAATAATAATATTTACTTAAGAATCCATTGTGACAACTGAAATAGTAAGTATTATTTGTTCTACGTACCGTAATCGTACTCTTGCTAACCCTCGCTCCCAAAGATCTTGATGTCCTTGGTGTGGATGGATTTGAATGTAAACTGTTGTTGTAGCTGTGATTTGAATTATTATTACTGTTGTTATGAGGGGAAGCAGATGACACCCCCTTCAGTGCAGAGCTAGCGGTTGGTCGATACAAACTGGATGAGGGTCTAGAGAGCCTTGGTGTTGATCTGCTTCCAGTAGCAGCAGTACTGCCACTGCCGTTTGCTGTCTCGGCTGATGGTGTATCTGCAGAAGAAATAGATGTACATAATATAAGCGTTCGCAATACTGTTTTTGTTTTTATATTATAACGAACGAGAAACCGAGTTTTCGGAGGGGAGTTACCTGCTTTGCTGCCGCCACCACTACGAGCAGACGTTGGAGTTCGGGCGGACTTCGGTGGAAGTGTAGAGTTATGCAAACCGTTACTGTTTCCTCCAGCACCAGAAGCTGTCGCTGCGGCTCTCCCTTTTGAAGAAGAGGTAGCTGTAGACGGTCTGCTTTGCTTTTTGGTAGGACTCCCGCTGCTCGGAATGGTGAGACCTGCAGTGCCAGGTCTAGTTTGTGACTTGGTCCTTGATGGTATAGAAGAGGTTCCAGTTCCACCATTACTACTCATTCGACTATTCTTCGAATTTTTGGCTGCCTCGACGGCCCCAACAGAAGAATTGCTTATCAATGACTCAGGTCCACTGTCTCCACCCGGTTGTTTTGGTCCACACAAACCGGCGTTTTCAATGGCATCCATGATTCTTTTAACGTCGTCCCCTATTTCCTCCTTTTTTCCTCCGCCACCGTTCTGCATTGGTGCCATTGGAGGTTTCTTGTCGACTTTGTTTTCCGTCTTTTCCATTTGATCTCCTGATGAAATATAAATGGATTTGTTCATATCATGCTGGGAATTGGAGATGGCGTCTTTGGGCCCTCCTACAGCTGCAGCTGAATCTTTTTTGTCTGTAGAAAACGCGTCAATTTTTGGTACGCCTTCAGGAAACTTGGCGGGTTGGGCGTCACCACCTCCCGTGTTTCCACCAGTGGGCGTAGGTCGTGGCGACTGGGTTTCTCCAGATTTGGACTCTTGAGGAGCCGCTGATGATGACAGGATAGATTCCGAATTTTCCATTTAAATAATTGAAGAACAAATAATATTATTTTATTTGTAATGGTACCTGTATAACCGGAGTTAACGCCCGTTTTATTATTTGAAGACTGTAACTTTTGTTGACTGACCGCTTCAGAGCTTCTCACGGTTGAAGAGTTCACCACCACTGGTCCACGGCTTACCTTTACCGGTGTCGAAGTAGTCGAATTCGTCACAGCTGAAGTAACACTACCACCACCGGTAAGTACCTTCTGAGTCACTGGCTCCTGATTTTTCTGAAGATTTACTGCAGGAGCTGCTGTAGAAGTTTTTGAAGATATTGAAGAATCACTCTTCTCACTCTGCTGCTGATGTTTCGGAGGTAACGATTGTTGTTGCTGCGGCTGTTGTTGTTGTTGTTGTTGGGTCTGCGTAGGTTTCACCTCTGGTGCTTGATTTTGATTCTTTTGATTTTTCTGAATGACTGGCGTTGGTGGTGTTGCTCCTGATGATGGTGATGATTGCTTTATAGGTGTGTTGTTATTGTTATTCGATGAACAAGGTGGAGGTGCAGGTGGATCAGATTCTGAAAGCCAATAATAAACAATTAAAAAATTATATCATGTAACACATATACATTATACCATATACGTAACATGCAATTATGATTTTACAAAAGTTTATATATGAAGATGATTACAATGTGAGCATTTGAGTTCTTGACCAAATCAAACCAAAAGGCATGCTCGCTCACTCAACACAATGCAACGCTTTAAAACAATAGGTATAAATCCTTACTGCAACACCTCTCAAATCTCAAAAACACTACTTTTACACCCCCACAATTTATAATGTAGGATGTGGATTCACTCAGTTTTAAGTTTTAATTAGATTTACAAAACCATATCAGAAATTATTACTACGACCTACATGCTCCTATCCTTTTACTTTACTGCAAGATTAAAACCTGATATTCAACTTGCACCACATAAACATTATTACGTCTTATAATTGTTTTTAAATTTAAATGCACTCTGCACAACCAGACCAAAAACCTAAACGATAATTTATAAAAACTTACTTTTAATACAAGTCTCTAACAAATTACTACTACGATAGTATTTCTTTAAAAAAAATTGAAGGTTCTTCTATTACAGGTCCTGCATTGTTTAAAAAAAGACAAACATTTTTTAGTAAAAAAAACAAACACTTTTTAGCGAACAGCTTCTATAATTTTTTTAGCTACAACTGCGCATGCACTTGCACTATGCACGCCTCAAGTTTGACGACAGATTGCGTCTATGAAAAAACTAGTTGGCGTTTTCTTGTAACAAAGGTTCAGAATTCTGAAATGTTCATTAAAAATATAACTGGAATTTTAATTTAATAATAATAATAATATTATGATTTATTACTTTGGTTAGTGTTGGATGTTGTTGTAACAGTAGTAGCACTGTTTTGTTGGTTAGTTTGCGGTAATGATGGTGGTGGCGGATGTCGCTGCATCGGGGGAGGAGTTGCTGCAGGTGTGGGAGGTAAAATTGTTACCGGCGGAGGTGGCTGTTTCATAAAAGCGGTAGATCCACCGTTCATGCTGGCGGATGCAATTAAATCTGTAGGTTTAGTTAATACTGTGGGAGGTAAAATTTTCGCTGGGGATGCTGACGAATTGGTGGTATGCTGACCCGCCAATTGTGTTGGTACAACAGGGGCAGAGGTGGTTACGGATCCTCCTCCTGCTGACGACGTGACAATCTTATTTCCAGTAGTTGTAGTAGTGGTTGTTACAGGTACTTGTCCACTTGGAGGAGCTGCAGGAGCGCCTCTGCTTTGCGGAACGGGAGGAGTATTGGTAGTGGTGGTAGTCGTGGGGGTAGATGGTGGTTTGCCGGGAGGTACCGTGGGAGTTGAATTTGTGGTAGTCGCTGGTGGCACCTGAATGAAAATCAAAATGTCAAAGGACACCCGCAAACATAATATCACATCCACAACACACTTGTCAATCAATTGAGCATACAATCAAAACACAACATCAATTCTAAGAAAAAAAAGGCAATTCATATTCAAACTTTTTGAATTTAGAAAGCATTGTAGGTATATTAGTAATTGAAGTGTCATATTATTTTGCGTGAATAAATATAAATTGAGAAATAAAGAGAAATTGACTATAATGCATGCTACCACCTTATTTAAATACGTAACTATATTTTTTGCACTTTCATTTTCATTCAATCATTCTCCAATCAATCAATGTGCATCACTGAAACAGAAAGGGTTAAATGTACTGAGATTCCAACCCAACGATAAAAGAGACGCCAAAAGGAGAACAATTGAACAAAGCGACAAGATTTAAGAAAAAAGGCTGTGCCGTCATGTTGCACTGTATATGCTAATCTTCTTTTCTACCTGATCTTTTGCACGACACCACCTTGATCTGCTGCTGATGTAGTGTAGTGTACAGTGTGCATTCAGGTGTGTTTAGTGGGGCAAACTGCATTAATATTTTTTTCTTTGTTTTCATTACGTATGTAAATCTAATCCTAATTTCTTTTTGTACTGCATTGTTGTAAACCAGTTCTTCTGGTAAATACATTGGTGTGCTAGCTTAATTGTTTATAATTTTTGAAAAAAATAATAATTGCAAATTGTTAAACGGTGATAGTGATACATATAATGTGACATTGTGAATGCAACTAAGTGCAGTTTGGTGAAGCAAAAAAATCTTTAAAGGCAAGACATGCATTTTTTTTTAAATAAATTAAAAAATATGATAATTAAACGTTAACAAGTTCATTCAAAAGTGTAAAAATCCTTTCACAAAAATTAACAAGCGTTCATTCATAAAATTACTGGAGGTGGAGGAGGAAGCAATTCATTGCAAATTGCAATGCAATGCGAACATGAGAATTTAAAAAAAGATGTTTTCATGCTGATGTGCGTAGTCATTATCCCATTTTGGTAATAAATTACATGTTACTCATGACATATGACATGACATGATAATATATTTTCAAAAAATTTACCAAGAAAAATTTAAGACATTTTTACACACCATTTTTTCTTCCTTGTTTTGAAACTTACATTGCTTGTCGCTTGCTTCTGCTGATTTAAAGGACTATTATTAATAGGAGTAGGAGCCGTTATGCTGCTGCTGCTGTTGTTGTGATTGTTGTGACATGACAGGTGCAGCAGCAGGGCCACTACCACCACCAATAATTTTACTACTACTATAATTATTGTTACTGGAGGAAGAAGAAGAAGAAGTGGAGGATGATGTAACCACAGGGTTGCCAACTACCGACTGCATCGACGACTGCACAACTGGGGGAACCTTGGTGGTCATTGTTATCGCTGCTCCTCCGACTTGTTGTGGTGGTAAGGGTTTTGTTGGCGTTGTTGTAATAAAAGATGTTGTTGTTGTGTCCATAATTTTTTAAACAATTAATTATTATCTCTCACTAAACATTGTCAGCTCTCATTTTTAACTTATTTGACCACACAGGGGAAAAATTTACACAAGCTCTCATTGCATTAAGTTCTTTTTCACACACACACTTCACTAAAGATCTAGAGAAAACTAATAATCCCAGCTACGTGTATTACGTGACGCAAGTATAAAAAAATCAATATGTGCACAGGTATGTTTAACTAAAGTGAAAATTTAATTGTATGTGTGAATATAACACAATATCTTTGTATTTTTTCACTCCAAAACTTTTTACTGACAACGGCCATCAACCAACCAAACACACAATTTATTAATTTTTAACTTATTTGACCACACAGGGGAAAAATTTACACAAGCTCTCATTGCATTAAGTTCTTTTTCACACACACACTTCACTAAAGATCTAGAGAAAACCAATAAACACAGCTACGTGTATTTTACGTGACGCAAGTATAAAAAAATCAATATGTGCACAGGTATATTTAACTAAAGTGAAAATTTAATTGTATGTGTGAATATAATAATAACACAATATCTTTGTATTTTTTCACTCCAAAACTTTTTACTGACAACGGCCATCAACCAACCAAACACACAATTTATTATTACAAAAAAACATACAGTCAGACAACACGTCACTCACTTTTATACTCCCAAACTAAAAACGTTTGATAAAAAAATAAAATTATTGTGCAATAAAATGTTGGTGTCATACAAGGATACTTACAAGTTTTGAGAATACCTGAGCGTCTCTCTCTTTGATTGTCACTTTTTCTCTTGTGATTTTTTTAGCAAAATATTTTTTCATGGAAAATATTTTTCACTTGCGAGGAATACTGTGCAAAAGTCACAATTTATTTAAAGATGGCAATTATGATATGATTATTTACGTATGTATATTTATCTATCTAGGTCAATTAAAATTTTACTCAGGTGTATGTGTGTTTGTGTTGCTGCAACTGTCGTTAATATTTCATAAAAAGGACTTCCAGTTTATGGAAAATTCAGAGAGGAACAAGTCAACCACACACAATGCTGGAGTCTTCCAGCAGAAGTGTGTTGTTTATGGACTCTGCTGCTAACTAACCAAGTTAAAACCAACCACAAATGCAAAGAATTTCATGCAATCCTTTGCGTTTGTGTGTCATGCATGACACGGCTTTTTTTCTCCAGTGTATACAAAGTGTATACACACCGAGAGAGTCAAAGTCAAGTCAAGACAGCAAATAAATGAGAGAGAAAAAATTTTCTCCGGTTCTTCTTCTCCAAATAATTTTTTTTTGCTATGTTGCTATATATCCCTATCATCATTATTCCTCCACATTACAAAAACACACACACACACAAGACAAGTATTTTTTTAAGCAAAACGTAGTAGCACCGAAAAAAAATGTCTAGTTAGTTCTATTTGTTTCCTCCACCAACTCCACTATACTAAAA
>JAITYZ010001061.1:0-11632 GCA_027744595.1 Paronellides praefectus
GAAAGAAAATGAGGAACAAGAGGCAGAGCAGCAGCAGCGACTACAAAGACACAAGTCGACTCATCATCATCATCGTCGTCGTCATCATCACGTTTATAAAAAGTTGCAATATGTCAGGGGGGAAAAAGATGCATATGTACACATGTCCATATTATACACATGTATTTTTTAATAGATGAGATGAATGACTGGTTACTACAAAGTTTGTGTTCTCTTCTTCTTTTTTTACATTTTTTTTTGCTCCAACAAACGTTTGACTTTTTAAACGAATTCATTATGTATTTTATTCTTAGTACATGGCTCACTCTGAAAATATACAAAAAGACAAAAGGCGAAAAAAAGTGGTGAATGGGTGTGAGGAATGAATGGATATTATAAAACGTGTATGCTCTTTTTCAGCACAGCAGAGAGAGAAAGAGAGAGACATGCTTTTTCTTGTTTGGTTGAGCTGGCCAAAAAACTTCAATCAAAATGGTTCCAAAATCAAGCAAGCTTCAATTCCACAAACCAACCAACCAACCAACCAGAATTGTTCAAAGAAAAAAATAAATTTTTAATTAAATTCATCACAATTCACAATACATTAAATTGTGAACATTTTCCATGTATTATAAATGTGTATGCTCATCCGTGTGCAAAACTTTTCATTCCGAATATTTCGGGAGCGGCGGGTGAGAAACATATATTTTTTTGGGTTTGCTCATTGTTCGATTTAAAAATTCATTTGATGATGATTATTTTAAATATATTTTAGACACATTATAAATGTATACCTACCTATATTGTGCTTTTGGAAAAACTATGAGCTGCACACACAAAACACAACAACAAAACACCTTTCAATTTTATTCCACTCTTTCTCTGGAACACATACATATTATATGGATACGCATACATATTCAATGGCTTTTGTACTCAGTGTATTCACTTTCCCATTCTAAACAAATTTCCACCCCGGGACGCACCCTTTTCATGTGCAATTAACCCTTTCTCTCTCTCTCCATGCAATACTACTACCAGCACAACTACTGTTTGCATTTTGATTACCTTTTTGCTTGTAACAGAACATTGCGTAAAAAACGAGCAGAGAGAACACAGAGAAAAAGGGATCCCATCATCATCATAATAATAATCGTCACAATTCCATGGATCAACTTAAGTATTCAAGGTTGATATGAGAATAGGGTGCACACTATAAAAAAAGGCTTTTTATTCTTTGACTCTCTCTCTCTCTCTGAAAAGCAAAGGGTGCATTTATATTTTTATATTGCATAAAAATTTTATATTGCATTTCATTTATTGCTTGGTGGTGTGATGGGTGCCCTCCACCAAAAAACCTTGGACAACAAAATACTCAACAAAACAGAGAGCAGCCATCAAAACCAAAAAAACACACTTGAAAATATAAAAAAATCAGACCAGACCAAAAACCATTGGAGCGCAGAGCAAAAGAGAGAATACGAGTACTCAGATAGGTATACATACACAATTTTTTTATTGTTGTTGTTGTTATCATTATTATTACGATTATTGTAGTTGTACACTGCATTTTCCCATTGTTGTCCATTTTTACACAGACACAAGTACCACTAGCACTGGTACTACTACAAAACGGACATCAGTCTTATTGAGTCTTGTAAAAAAATATATATATTAGAGTTGAAATGGTTTCTGTACAACAACAGCTCTGATTACATAATGGTTTTTTATACTATTTCAACAAGAGGTTTTGTATGCACTTGAGTGGCTGAAATACATATATATTTTTTAATGCCCTCCATGTTCACTCTCTCTCTGCTCACGGCTCACACACTCAAAATAATCAGCAGCAGCAGCAGAGTGGTATTTTTTGCCGAGGTATTATATTCCGATGAGTTTTATGAGCATTTTGTAAAATCACCTTTATGACGACGATTTTTTATTATTATTATTATATATTTATTATTATTATAATTACTCGCTCATTTAAAAAAAAATTGCACATTACATTACATTATTACACACACTTACACCACACCATTAGTTGTACATGTACAACTTATTATTATATTATTAGCAAAGAGGGGAGGATGGAAGTGATAAATGGATGATGTGAGGATGATGATGAGCAATGTATACAGATTTTTTTAATATTCATTTTTTGCCTGAGCCAAACCAATATTTATTATTATGTGCATACCTTTGTAGCTTGAGATGAACAAGCTCAAGAATGAAAAAGCTTTAAAAAAGAAGACGGTAGCAAGAAGAGGAGCAAAGGAAGAACAACAATATATTATATGTGCATACCTTTGTAGCTTGAGATGAACAAGCTCAAGAATGAAAAAGCTTTAAAAAAGAAGACGGTAGCAAGAAGAGGAGCAAAGGAAGAACAAAAAAAACAAGTTCACATGAGATTCCGGTCGGTTGAAGAGGAATAAACCAAGTTATTATTTTGAAATTGCTTCATTTTTTTAATTTTCGCTGGCTGCATTGCATTATTGCACGTCGTCGTTCCATTTGAATGTGTGTAGATGATAGGCTTTACGAAGATTACACATGTTTAACCTTGTAAATTATTATTGTAAAATTGTAAATAAGCATAAAATATATAAACAGGTAAAAAAAACATTTTCTTTCTGAAATAAAAAATAATAAGAGCAAACAATAATAGCAAGCGATGCGGTGGTGATGGTGGTGGTGATGGTGTGTGGAGTGGATTGAGGACGTCGATCCCGTATTAAAAAAATAAATAATAATAATATACCACCCGGGTAGCTACTTGTGTTTTTTGATTGATTATTTTTAATAAATAAGAAAAAACAGGATTTAAGCTTGCTTGCGTTTTTTTTAAAAGTGTGTAGTCCCGCCGACTACACCAACTACTGCCATCATTTATTTGTCAGAATATTTTTAAAATCTAATTTATTTATTTTTTTAAATTATGCTCTCTATTCAAAAAAGTTGAAAGTGTTTGACGTGTTGCTAAATGGCTAAAATGGAATGAATGTTGGTGAATAATAATAATGCAACGTAGAGAAAAAAATGCAACAAGGACACTCTCAACAATCAGAGATTTTATTTGCAATATTGCTTTTCATCATTTTTATCATCATCCCCTCTGCTACGACCACCACCACCAACACTGCAATTCTGTCAGGGTTGATGATGATGATGAGTGACTTGGTGGATGATAGGATTAAAAAGACGCATGAATGGCATGACATGTTTTTTTAGATGTTGTATCAACTTATCCAAGCGTGTAAAAACCGTTGACTTGGTGGTGGTAGTGGTTGGGATGATGTAATGCATCCAAATGTACAAAATCAAGTCAAGTGGTAAATAGAAAAAATTTGTGTCGAGAATGTGATGAGCGAGCATAGTGGTCTGGAAAATGAAATGAGGGTGGCCTGGTGGTGCTGCTGATGATGTTACTAAAACGGAATAATAATATGAATGAATTGAGAACATAATAATTCCAAAAAGTATATATAAGCTATAGGTACAGTATAATAATAATATGCATATGAACAAAAGGAAAATAAAATTTCTTTGCTGGTGGCAGCAGCAGTGCTCTTGATGCTTTTAAGAGGAAATGTGTAAATTAGTCTTGATTTGGTCAATAAAGTGACAAGGATGAATGAATGAAATAAGAGTTGATACTTGATCAACTTTTTAACGAGGGATGATGATGATAATAATGGGAATGATGATGATCATGTTGCTCATGTTGTGATCTGTATGTGTGTGTCTGCTTCTCTGCTGAAAAAAATATATACAATTCCAAATTATTATTCTGGTCACACACGACGACGATGACGACAACAGGAGCAAAAAAAGAAGAATAAGAAAAAAAATACAACAGATTTGGAAACTGGAACTGTGTGTGCCTCTGTGTTTTCCACTGACATTGTTTAAAAATACATACATTTCACATAACACGACATACTCTCTTCTGCAAACACAAGAGAGAAAGAGAGCAACATTCCATCTTAGAGAAGTGAGAAGCGGAAACTTGTAGGATGGATAGGTACAACAATACATTATTATTCTCTTCCATTTAATACCAGTATTATTATTATCACCATTTATATAATTGAGAGAGAGAGTACGTGCAGAAGGTTGGCCTTTTTTTATACTCTGCTTCTGTTTTACCATACCCATTCATTTTGTCTTGGCTGGAGATCATTGTTATTATTATTATTATACAATCTCTACTACCACCAGCACATTGCAATATAAAAAAGTTTTTTATTTTGATGCTGCATTTTTTATTTTGATGCTGCTGGAATGGTGTTATTATTACAACAAGAGCCATGATTACGACAATCATTTTTATTTCCCCTTTAATCTATCTTGTTCCAAGGAGGGAATTATATTTTTTATAAGAATAAGAAAAAGAGAAGGGATGAAAGAAGGAAGGGTGGTGGTTAAAGCTCTGTATTCATTCATATCATCATATCATAATCATAAGTGCATACACATATATAACTCATATTACCATGTAGTAAAGCATAAAAAATATAATATGTATGTATTTAATAGCAATAATAAAGGATAAATGGTGAGAATGAAGATGAGTTTGATGATAGCGTACATAAAGTAGTGTATGTGCAGTAGTCAATTGTGTGGTACTTTTTCCACTCTGAAATGTTTAAAGAAGAAGTGCTCTTCAAAACCATTTTTTTGGACAGGAGGAGAGAAGAGGAGAAGAAGATGTGCGTAGTAAAATGGTATATTGATTTAAATGAGATGGATTGATAGAATATTATGTGATGTTGTGTATATCATTATTACATGTGCATATTATGGAGAGAGATATTCATCCTAAAAAAAAGATGCAATGATGGTAATGGCTCAAGTGGTTGTTGTTGTTGTTTTGTGATTGGATTGGTGGTTGTAGTAGTAGTCGTGGTGGCATAAGAGGCAGAGAGAAGAAGAAGAAGAGAAGAGGAAAAAAAGTTACATAAGTTTTGTTGCTGTGAGAGCTGGGCATTGGGAATAATAATGATATGATGAGTTGGGCGACTACTATGCGGTAGGTCCATAATACAAACTAGTGTACATGCAAACAATGTTGGTTGGAGTTGTGGATGAACATATTTTTTTGGTGGTGGTGGTGGTGAAGATGAAGAACTGTTTAAGTATTCTGAAGAGAGTGCTGGAGTACAAATCTGAGAGTCAATAGACAATGCAATTTTGTAGCAGTACAGCAGCAATAATGACGTGACATGATGATTAAAAAGACAACGTAGGATTACACCACCACCACCTTGTGTACATTTTGTAGTGGTAAATAATAATGGTCAGGTCATCGTCAAGTGGACAGAAGAGGAGAGGACACCCATCAAGAATTTATTATTTATAATTTAAATGGTGATGCTGTGCTTGCGGTCAGCAGAGTCAGCAAATTTTTTCATCATATCATTTAAATCCCTTTTGCCATATATGTAGATATATTAGGTATATATTATTGGGAAATGGCTTAAAAAACAGATGCACACTGATTTTATAACCAGAATTATTTTAAATAATAAAATAAGCATTGCAAAAAAAAGCATGCTTGTATTTTTGTTGATTTTCACATGGGCCATGAGCTAAACTCAGCCATTTAAAATAATATCGATATTTGTACAAGGCTTTTGCGTAAAATAAAAGTAATCGTGTCAATATCAAATAATATGTTTTTTATTATTACATCTCCGATAATTTTTTTTGCGATAACAAAAAATATTACATAAAGTTATGATAAAGGTAAATAATATGTGTTTTTAGCAAGTAATTCATCATGATCGAAACATTATTAAAATATGGACAGCTTATTTTGTGTACCTTTTACAAATATGTACACAAGTACAACATATTATTATGCACTTGGTTTTGGTTTATATTTATCTTTTTCCTCCTTCTCCGGTTCACATTCAGCAGATTATCAACTTTAATATTAAAACATACATAACTTTATCAAGTGTTTTATTATTCTCTCTTTCTCTCTCTGTCGACGAGGACAACAAAACATTTAAATGACAGCTTATATACAAAAACTTGATATGACACACACAGACATAAGTATAGTAAATAAAATAAGTATAATAATATGACATGTGTTTGTTTTCTGCTCTTGTTCCTCTTTATTTTCGCTTTGGCCAATTGAGTAAATAGACAGGAAAAAGGAGCTCATCACTTGGCTCATCATTTTAATATTGGCATTGCTCCTGCTATACTGCTGCTGCATATATCCCATATCCTCATCAAAATCAAATAAAACACAGCACAGCAGTTAAAGCCAGAGAAGTGATCAGCAAATAAAACATTGTTATCATATCACAAAATACACTGCTGCTCCTGCTGCTCAAGGGTTTTACAGATTTTCACTGTGAAAACCCTGTTATCATCAGCAAAGCAGTGACAAAGGTTTTTTTGTGGTTTTGGTGGTCTGCTGGAAAACAGAGACACACTTGAGCTTCTCGTTTTTAAAATGCCAAAAATATACAGGATAAAGGTGTGTGTGTGTTGAGTATACATAAATGAAAATGAGAATTATTGATAGACATTTTACACAAGTTTATTTGCTCTACACCTTGCCTCTTATCTCTTTTGACCCACACATCTATTTATTATTAAAAGGCTAAATTAAATAATAATGATGATGATAAGAAAAAGGAAGATCCTTTTATTTTATCTTGCCAAAAAAGTATTATTTACACAGGTATTTTTTGAACAGTTAATATGATGAAGATGTTGGTATATTTTACAACGTAATTAAAATGAGTTATAAGGTTACTTTTTTTGCAAAAAAATTTGCAAAAATTATATATATATATATTATTTGAGCAGTGAAATAGATAATGAGAATCTTTATATTTTTTCCTTAAAAATGAAAAAAAAAGAATTTCCTGTAAAATAAAGAAAACATTTTACCGCACCACATGCAATTGACCACCAACAGGCAATATCCAGTTTTGTTTCGTATTTTTTACACTCAACTCAACTTGTCATGTCACTGATCCGTAAAAGTGCAGGCGTATGGTTTTTTTGCACAAAAATATATATATTTATTTTGTAAAAGAAAATCTGCACAAAAACATATATTATGCAATTGAAATGGAGATATAAAGAGAGAAAAAAAAAACAAAAAAAATGTAAACAGTTCAATCCCTTTTCAAGGAAAAAAAAGTTCACAAACTGGTCATCATCACCATTTAAAAAAGTTGTGTACAGAATAACATGAGCTCTAGCTTAAACGTATATATAATTTTTGTATACCTTTCAACCAAACAAACAGAAAAAAAAATCAAAACCCAATATATTTCATTTTGGACAGGAGATCATTAGTACATCGCATCATCATCAGTATAAAAAAATACGACCACAACAAGAAAATGAAGATGAACTCTTAAATAATGTAATTCAATTCAATTCCAATTAGTAATATAAATGAGTAGTGATGTTAGATGGATGTATGTGTGTGTTGAAAGCAAGTAGTAGAGGGCTGCTGTCTGGTGTGAGGATGATGATAAGGTGTATATACCTAATGTTGACTTTTTTAGTGGTGGTGGTAGCACCACCACCACCAAAACCAAACCATCATCATCTTCTTCTTCTTTAACAGCAGCAGCATCCAAAAAGCAATCCAATCCAAAAGGTAATTTAATGTCCCAAGTGACGGCGCGTCAATTTATAGCTTGCGATAAATACTACATCAATGCCTACCTTCATCATCATCATCAGCACCAAGTAAGCAAGATGAGACGTCCGTCTAAACACTAAACTAACACATCAGTTGAACTTGTACACAGAGAGCTGTGTATATATACCTACATTACATATATATCTGCTATACTAACTTAACTAATATATTATTATGGAGATATACATTATTATCAGCTTCACATGTCACATATATTTTCTCTCTACGCTACTATTAGACTACATTTAACAATGCTGATGAAGGATCGGCAGCATAAACTTTTTTTTTCTTTTAAATAAGTGTATATACTTGCATATGTACCTATATTACTATTTTTTAACATCCTCATCCGACAAATTGCACTAATTCCATTCAGCTCGTAAAAATGACGACACAGCAGCAGCAGTCAGCACACCGAAGAAAGGGTTATCTCTTCTTTTCTCTCTCTCTCTCTCTCGCTCATTTAAAGTCTTACTTTTTATTATTGTATTACATTCTTCTTCCTCGCCGCGTCATCATTTTATTTCACCTCGGCTCACAGTATCAACATTTTATCTTAAACTTATCACATAAGAAAATGCATACATTACTATTATTATTGTAGTTGCATGGTGCACGGAGAGGAGGAAAAAAACTTGAGTGTTTAAAAAATATGTATAAAAAATATAAAAAGAAATTACTTTATTTACAAGTTAAGTTGGTATATAAAACCAGCCGGGGAGTGTGAGGTGGTGAGGATGTAGTAGTATACCATGAGGAGTTTTGAGAGAGAGAGAAAGAATAAAAAAGAGATAATCAACTCAACTCTGTGATCCCGATCAATGTAATAGCGACAGCGGAGCAGTTGTCGGTCAGTCATTCACGATGATGATGATGATGATGATACGAGGACAAAATGAAGAAAGGATTGGTTCCCATAAAGTATGCATAGATAGATAAGAGGAGTGGTGATGATGATGATGATGATAATGGTGATATGGTCAACAGACTGTAGTAGTGGACGGACGGAAAAACCGGACTAATTTTGCTATCAACATCTTGCAACTCATCAAAAAAGAACATCATTCCTTTATTTAAAAAACACACGCTGCAATAAGTACAATAAGTAGTTTGATGGAGAGAAGGAGAGAGAGAGAGAGAAGTCAATTAGCATTAAAAAGTCATAATGAGTAACGCTCCACTGCTGCTCACTTACAAAAGCATACATATAAAATACAATTATTATATATTATACAATGCATATATTATACACAAACACACATCTACATCTACATCGACTACACACACGCTTGCATAGGCACGTACATTAGATACATTGTAAATAATTGTTCAAAAACCCGCCGTGTGTAAACCAATGCAAATTTCTGACAAAAACGTACAAATTTGAAAATAACACCTGAGAGAAAAAAATAATTTATTGCTATTAATTTTTTTGCCTTTTAATTACTTTACTAAAAAGATCATCCACAAAACAAAGGGTTTTTATTATGCATACAACAACATGATGATCAGATAAATATGTACATACATCAATGATGTAACATCATACATACATAATATGTATGTATATACCTACCTGCATACATGCCTATTTGCAATTTGCACATAGGTGAATACATACGGAGAAAATGATGATAATGACGGATGGGTATCGGTGGTGGTGGTATGATGGCTAGCTTTTATGCGGTTTACTTAATTTTTTTCTCTTCGTCTTCTTCTTCTTCTTAACTTAAGTGTGTCTCTGCACCTTGAAAACATTTTTGTTGTTTTATGACTTGTCTTTTTGGGCTTGGCTCACAATCTGCTGCTGCTGCAGCAGTGGTTGAGGACTAGGTGTCTTTTCTGACATTGACACCAACACTTTTTATTTGAAAAGAGATGGTTCATTCCCCACGAAACATTCTTTTAGAGTAAATGTTGCTCATTTGATTATGGAACATGATAGCAAATAAAAAAGGCAGTTGGTCGCGGTTGAACATCAGAGAGAAAAAAAGTATAAAAGTGGAGGAATTATAATAAACTATATTACAACATAGGTGTACTCCACTCACAAACGCAATCATCATCCAACAGCAAAAAGAGCAAATTTTTATACTTGTATATAAGTGGTGTAGTAGTACTTGTTGTAGTGGTGGTGGTGGTATGATCAAAAAAGATAAGCCAAGAGAGAGAGAGAAATCAAAAGAAAAAAAAATTGTATAATGGAATACCTTGAGTGTATGTTCTATTATGGGTTTACATGGATAATGGGTTAAATAATAATAATAATATACAGGTAAGGTAAGATTAGATGATGATGATGAGAATGATTATGATTTTGATGATGCGCCTGTGTTGTTTTAATAGTGCTCACAAACTAGTAATAATAATTATAATGGTATCAAATGAAGACGGATAAAATGAGTTATGAGTGTGTAGAAAAGAGAACTAGAAAAAATATATAGCTAAAGAGAGAGAATATAATACATAGACAGATAAATATACAATTCATACATCTACCTACCTACCTTACTTGCTCTACTCACACAAGTTTTTACAACAAGTTGTTGTGTTGAGATTGTGGAAATGCGCGGCGCATGGAATCTACGAAGGTGGTGGTATCAAGTATGGAGGTGGTTCTGTGCTAGCTCTGATGTGGTTGGTGTTTTTTTTCTTCAGTGATGATGATATAATATGTTTAGTAAAGAGGATATAAAGGAATGAAATACGGTGTGCAACCACATAATATTATAATGAATTATGATGATTTTATTGAAAAAATAGAAGTATGATATACTTGTTTAAATGTTGGTATTTGGACAGATAGACAGACAGACGTAAAGAGAAAAAAAGTAATGTAATAAAATAATTTTCTCTGATTTACAAAAAGGAAAAATGGTTGGTTGGCTGGCTGCTTGCTGAACGACAAGCGCCGGTGGTGTGTTAGTAGCAATAATATGCTTTATGCATCCTCGTGTGTGGTGGTGGTAACTTGACCGCAAGAAAAGAAAAATGGCTGTAATTTTTTTTTGTGTATAGTCGACTTTTTGGCTTGCTGCTGCTACTCCTGCTGGAGAATTAGCTGTGACTAATAAAGAGCATTTTCATAAAAACAGGGCATTACATACCTTTCTACTTTTTAAGCGTGACGATTAACTCTTTTATTTCGTCTTGTGAGAGAGTTGGGATCTTTGGCGGCGACTTTGCTCCATGTATAAATACATGCTATTATTTTATTAAAAGAAAAAATACATTGTTTTATAATGAATATATATTTTTTGGATCACGACGATCATCATTTAAAAAGAGAGACGAAAACAACAAGTGCACTTTTTTTAAACAGAACCTCAACAAAGCCGCATTTTATTGAATATTATTAAAATAATAAAAGGTTATTGCAAAAATCGGCAAAAGAATGTAAGGCCGTCTTTTTTTCGCTTGTTTGGCTCCGCGCTTTAAAAAAAAAGAAAAAGTATAAAAATAATAACTTGTTGTATGTATATCCTTATATCCCTTGACTAATTGGCAAAATTTTGTGTGCGTTTTTGAGTGACGTGTGATGATAATCAACAGACAAGATTGAAAGATTAAATGAAGAAAAAAAATATAGTACTACGAATGTGTTTGTTGTATTTGTAATATATGGTGTATATATTATATATTTTGTCTTTTTTTTACTATTCCTTGAAAGTAAAAAGCAGACGACCTTGAGAGGTTTATTTTTTAGCACACATGGAGGTGATGTTGTATGCACACTAAACAGTTTTGATATATACCCAAAGCATAAAAATATCTATGAAAAATACAAATAATACAAATAAAATCTACATACTATATATTTTTAATAGACTCAAGTGCATTTACACTTGTGCTTATAAACTTACATATTATCTGCAATCGGCCTAATAATAAAAACAATTATAATGAGATAAGAAGAAGAAGTAGTATTTTACAGATTGTTTTATAACCGCTCAACTCACAATTAGA
>JAITYZ010001062.1:0-11331 GCA_027744595.1 Paronellides praefectus
CATTTTCATCAAATTATTCTCTGATTTGCAAAACAAAGCAAAAATCAAGGGCACATCATCAACATCACTTCTCCTCTCTTCTTACACTTGAAACAAAAGAAAATGTTAATACGCTTTTATCAACACAAATCTGAATAGATTATTCCTTTTTTTCTTCATATTCTACCAATTTTCCCCCTCTAGCAAAAATCTGCAAAAAAAAATCTACTAGTCCTTTAGCTCTGCTTACACGTAAGTAGGTACCTAAATACCTAAGTAAAAAAAGAAGAAGCTTTGAAAATTAGCCACTAAAAATTGGAAGTAAGATTATCAAGGGAATAACCATAAAAAGAATGGGATAATATTACTTATAGTAAATATGGTATTGTGTGTAGTATGCATGTGAGCATGTGTTTAGTAATAATAATAACCTTGTTGTCTATACGTTTTTGTTGCTGTTGTTGTTGTTGTGATCTGATAAAAGGATGAAAAGATTGGAGAAAAAGCAAGAGAATGTGATTGTGCTACGCAATACATCGAGCTACACAGCCAGAAAGATATGAGCAAGATGGTTGAGTTGAGATGAAAGCGGAAAGAGTCCGAGGAAAATAATCCCTGGTAAGAAGAACATTAGTGGAACGGGATAATAAGCGTCCTTTCTCATTACACACGCTCCTCTAATCTTCTAATGGATAAATATACATAAATATATAACATGTGTAAGAACAAAAAGGATTTGTGCTTTTATTTCGCAAACGCAAAAGGAAATGATGTTGATTATGATGATGATGGTACGGTATAATTAAAGGCATTACTGCTGCGCTTATTCCACATTTCCCGTACTGCTTTAAATAGAAGACTGCCTCAATTTGCTTTGCTTCAAACCCCTTTCTCCATTATCATTACATTTCCTTGATAATCTTTTTTATATTAGCGCGGCAGTCACTAGAGAAAAAAAGGAATCCAACAAAATAACATTGGGATATTGAAAGTCTTGTAGCTTTGCAATAATAAAAGACTAGCTAAGCTTTTGTGGGGCTCCTCTAATTTTGATTGCGTTGCTCCAGCCAGTCCCGTTTTCTTCCTCTTTTCATGTTTGTTTTGTTAGGTGAAAGTGTAGCTTAATACCCCTCTGGTTGCACACTTTCTTTTACGACGATGACAATCAACACTGCATCACAAGCATCAACACACATTTTCAATGTACAAGTTCAAGGATGCGGCTGTTATCAACCCTACCCGTATCCCTATCAACATGTAGGCTTACATTATGCGGAGTATCTTTTGATGAGGTTTATTTTTTTAGCCTAAAATGCTCACCCAAGTTGAACAAATGATTATCCAATTTTGTAATTATTGTTCATTATTACCAATGCCAATTTACAGTTAATTATCATTCCATATAATTTGAAGGTAACTAACGACACACATGAGAGCAGTGTCTGATGCGCCTAAGCTCAGCTTTCGGAATTGTCTTTCGGCAGTAAAAAAAATGTGAGAAAAAAGGCGGATGATTTTTAAATGTAAGCAGTTGGGAAAATAGGGCAATTTTCCCACATTAAAGGATACTCTTACAGCTAGCGCCTTGCTTTATATTAATTTGGTGTTCTATATTTCATTACTCCTACTTTCCGATCAGATTGCACTAAGTTCTCCTGTCTGTCTGCAATGCTGTCACTCAATACTTTTTTGTATCGATTTTTGTTTGGAAAGGTGTGCTCAGATTTAAAGATTAGCAGACTACCAACAATTCATCATTTGGAACAATTTACACGTGTGTATCAGCAAATCAGAAAGAAGGTATTTAAAGATTTAAAGAAGATGATAGTGCATGCATAATTTATCTTGGCTAATAAATCTACTAGCTAATTAAAACGTGTAGCCTGTAATAAAGAGTTTGAAAAAAAAATTATTAATGCTGTAAGTTATCGGGGTCGAGGAAATGAATGGCGAAAGGAGGAAATAATGTTGTCTGGTTTTCCGACTTACAGCTAGCGCCTTGCTTTATATTAATTTGGTGTTCTATATTTCATTACTCCTACTTTCCGATCAGATTGCACTAAGTTCTCCTGTCTGTCTGCAATCTTGTCACTCAATACTTTTTTGTATCGATTTTTGTTTGGAAAGGTGTGCTCAGATTTAAAGATTAGCAGACTACCAACAATTCATCACTTGGAACAATTTACACGTATCTATCAGCAAATCAGAAAGAAGGTATTTAAGGAAGATGATAGTGACGGATGCATAATTTATCTTGGCTAATAAATCTACTAGCTAATTAAAACGTGTAGCCTGTAATAAAGACTTTGAAAAAAAAAATTATTAATGCTGTAAGTTATCGGGGTCGAGGAAATGAATGGCGAAAGGAGGAAATAATGTTGTCTGGTTTTCCGCAAAATGCACAACTTTTCTGATTCCCCAAGTACGAAAATGTGAGAGTGCATAACTTTTGCCTAGGTACACAACAAACAAAGCTACTAAACTGCCTCACAATAACCTAAATATCAATGTAAACAGAGTAAACTGTATTTGCGTAGTAGTGGAATCTTCAAAAGTTGCAAAAACATGTACTTTTGATATATTAGCCGAAACATGGGATTCCATTTGAACTAAATACACAAGTTGCGTTGTAGACGACTGTAAGGATTTTTGTGGCGGAAGGGGAAATAAAGAAGGAAGATGCGTTCCTCCAACTTTTCTTCCTTATCAATTCCCAGTCATTTTAGATTTACGGTTTAGGTGATAAAAAAAAAGTTTGAAAGGGTTGCACTACTTTATACTTTTTTTTATATTATCATGTATCAAGCGTGACTAAAATGAAGAGAAGACAAGAGGAGGAGGAGGAGGAGGATATCCCATCTCTAAAGGAGCATCCATTTTCCTCTTACTTTGCTCCCTCTCTTTGGGAGTCAGAGAGAAAGAGTTAAGGAGAAAATGAATCCTCCTTTCAATCCACTGCACACATGACTGACTTTGCACACACCTATCAAAACAAGTTTAGCACTGGTTGACGTCCAACAAAATGGAATAAAAAATGATTTGAAGTGATTGCTTCTTGTTGCTGGAAATGGACCAGTAATAGGGCGAGTGTTACATGCAGCATACATAAAAAATCTTTTTTTTTCTCTTACGAAAGAATGATGATCACAATGAATACAGGATTAATACAAGCTCTGCCTTTCTATATATAATATTTATTTTTGTTGGTATACCACTCCTTTCGCCGGTATTATATTGAAGAGAAAAAAAAGCAAGAAAATGTGCAAGAGCAATGTCCCCATTTTGTTTTCCGTCGGTGGTGGTGGTGGAAGGTAACATAGGAGCATCAACAGAGCGGCGTGTCTAGATTTTGTGGGATTAGTAACAAAAGCCAAAATGAGATTTTGACTACAAGGCAGACAATCCATATCAAAGAGCTGTAGCGACTGGGGAAAAAACACACACAATCCTGGATAATAGGTAAATAAAAAAGGAAAACAAGGGAGTAGTGAGGGAGAAAAAGGATAATATACACCATGCACACACCTAACTACCTTTTAATGGCTTGTCTAACATAAGACTATATTACACGCATACGGGCATATACAAACAAACATGTTCCTTTATTGTCCTTTAGCCTTATTCTATGTACTCAAGGAACATATAATTATATTGTACGGTGTATTGATAGTATGTCCACAAGGAGAAAAAGGGATTCTTGTCTTATCCACACCTTTCAAATCCTTGGTTCACTTGGTTTCCAATAGTCTACCTTGCAAAACATTTACTTTCCTTTCTTTTTTACACAATTTCTTTTCTACTTTTTTTTGGCATGAATGAAATGTATACAAGATGGTAGAGAGAGTTTTGGAAAACTTGTGCGAGGTAAAAGCAATGACAATTTGTTTTCTTGTTTCTAGCGCTCCTTTGACACATACAAATGTAAAAATTCATCCTTTTTTTATTTGTTTTATTTGACATGGGTGTGTGCGTGGGAGTTAATTATTACGCAGTGAAGTGGGTGAGAATGGAGGTAGGGGTAAATCCATAAGAAGGAATGAAGAAACAGGATGAAAGCACGAGGTTATAATAATCAAATTAAATGTAACTTGAGTGGATTGATAGTAGTGATTGGTGGGGTATACAGCTGTCAAGAAAGGAAAGGATAATGGATTGTTTTGTGAAGTACAAATGAAAAATGCTTATTCGCCTAATTTCCTTAAGTGGAAAAACAAAATGCCATTTTTGAAGAGACATGTGCAACCCGTTGTTATGACTTGTCAAGGAAATGGAAAGGACGCAACACGATGGAGAGATGTAATGACAATAATAAAAATGAGCGGCGGTCATGAAAGGAGAACGTGACCCACCACACACCACCATCAACCATCATCTTGAAAATAACCAAGCGTGCGTTTCTGTGGTAATGGCTGTAGTAAAAAAGAACAACTTTCTTTCTTTGAAAAAAGAAAAGTGAGAGGAAGTAGATTGTGGATCGTTAGCTCAAACACATCTGCACTCGCATACTTTCAAAAAAATATGCCAGCTT
Organism: Paronellides praefectus; assembly: GCA_027744595.1. Taxonomy (NCBI): domain Eukaryota; kingdom Metazoa; phylum Arthropoda; class Collembola; order Entomobryomorpha; family Paronellidae; genus Paronellides; species Paronellides praefectus. The sequence goes on from JAITYZ010001062.1 coordinate 4,508, forward strand.
TTTTTTGCTATGAAGGAAAAAAGGTGAAGAAAAGAGGATGGAAGGTCGATGGAACTGCCTACACACTTATTACATTCCACCTTCAAACATAGACACATTTTCTTTTATTACCTGTATATCATAGACAATCACGATGAACATATTCCCATTATCATTTTTATTATTAGTGCTACATATGTTTTTGTAATTGTAAACCAACAAGGGAGTAAAAGTGAGCAAAATGATATTGTCTTCGTCAGCCACTCGGGTCTTTAAACAGAGGGGGAAAATGACGCAATGTCGTTTCACTCAAAATGAGAATAGGTTGTCATTACGCATGCGCCATATTTTCTCCAAATAAGAATTGGTCCACAAAAAAATATATTTGCCGAGTGTCTATAAATCATAAGTAGAAAAGGAATATGGATATTCCCAGCAGAGTTATTCTTTTTGAATTACAAACTGGGCTTATACAAGTTATGTTGGAGGAAATACGACATAAATATTGAATCCAGTTATTTTTACAATTTTTTATGTGAAAGTTATTTGCGTCCATTTTTGTGTTGAATTGTATGATAAACATACGCACACGTGAGTGGTATAGTGGGTAGTAGCCCTTATGTTCACCAGTATTTACGCATCAATTTTAAATTAAATGATGATGGAATTGATTGAAATGTTTGAAAACTAATATTTTTTAACGACAAACAAATATTCGTGAATGATTTTCTTAAAATATGTGCATATTTAAGTAGGTACATAGAAATACATCAAATAAGATTATTATAATATTATTTTACCTTGAAAATATGGCAAGATGCGACACATGGCCGCACCAAAAATAAAGTTGCGGAGCAATTGTCCAATGAGAGTAACCGGCATACAAAATACGCCAAGCAGCAAATCCGAGACAGCCTGAGAATAAAATAATAACAATAAAGTCACACACATTTATTTACACAGACAGCCAATTTGTAGCTGAATAAATAAAAATTGAGTAAGGGTTAAAAAAAGGTGAAAAGCAAAGAATCTTTTTTTTGTTCATTTTTTTCAGCATAACCTTTCAATTTGTAACTAGTTTACCAATTTTATTCATTGCCTAAAACCCTTTTTTCTTGTCGAGTTGAAAAAATGTGTAATACTTTGGCTTATTATTTTTGGCATTTCCGAATTTCTGGCTCTAAAATAAAGTTAATCGCATAATGGCTTTGCATCATCGTCTTTTTCTCAAAATGACTAAAATACACATTTGTCGACAAAGCTTAATGATTAGGATTAGAATAAATAATTCAGACAAGAGAGGAGGAGCGGCGATGACGCAAAAAGTCACGTTATGGCACAACATCATGAATTGTTTCAAAGTACACTTGTTTTTTAAATCATATTTTACTGGTTGAGTAGCTGGTATATTATCTATTTATAGCTTTGGACCATAACACAATCGCAAAAAGTCTGCACATTATACCGCATTCTCTCTAAATATCGCAGTGGGTTTTAATATTACGAGGAAATGGATGGGGTTGAGAATATAAAGTTTTGAAAGACGACAGCTGCGATATTTAGAGGAAATACGTATGTACAGCGTAATAACATGATTTCTTCTTATGTAGCAAACATGTCGTTTGGGTTTCGATCATCTCAAACCCTTTATATCCAGGCTAATGAATAATGGAACATTAAAGTGTTATCTGAAAGTCAATCCTCTCAAGCTAGAGAGAGAGAGAGAGAGCTCAAAAATTGAAACATGGTAATAATGTAAAAAAGGTTTACGCAATCTATAATTTAACCTACGCAACTGATTAGATCCATCACGACGTAGGACAATAAAAAAAGACAAAGTTATTTGGAAGTTGGGAGTTTAACTAGACATAAGTTTAATCATGTAATTTCCAGCTATAATGACAACACTACACAGTAACATATTTGGCACATAAAACATTCAAGGGTAACATGGGAAAAAACGTGTTCAGCTACTTGTCGGAATCACATTGGAACAAAATGTCATTTGGCTTGTCAAATGATAAGGTTGGTTTGGTTGGACAAACTGCCGAGAAACCCCGAGATATAAAAAAATGGCTGAAATTTTGGGATGCACTTTTTGTGAGTGCAATCTGGCGACTAATTTGTGCAAATTTTGATTACATTATTATAGGTCGTATAGTAAAAAGTTTAAAAATAGCTTGTCCTTCATTCGCATTTCTTTCCTGTTAAAAATTATCCCTTCTTTTTCCAAAATAAAAAAACGATGTGTTGCAGGATGAATATTCCCCCAAATTGTAATAAAAATAAGCTAGTATTATTCTAGCTACCAAGAATCAAGTAACACGGCGCAATAAGTATACTACTCACTACCCAACTTACCAGTCCCAGGGAAAAGGACGGAAAGTAATTTGTTTTAACGAAGAATGAATTTAACGAATTTTTATACATTCCACGTCACATCCTTGGGTGTTTTTTGCACGTGTAACTCATTTACATTTACATACGGTGAAATGGCGTTGGATTAAAGAGAAAGAGAGACAAGTGGCGTTCCCGCTAATCAAATTAAATTAGAGGTGTTGTAGAGGAAAAAAAAGAGTTAAAGAGAGAAAGTAAATTAAATTTTACATCAGACTTATTTTTTCTTTTCTCTCTCAGCTCAAGTGCAAGTAACTGGATCAAAAAAATGTTGGCAACTAATTAAATAAAAATGGCACACCTCACTTGTCATAAGGAAACAAGACAGGGTAGTAGACTGGACGTGTAAAAAACTATCTAAAGATTAGCATTTACAAGGGGAAAAGTTGTAGAAAAAGAGATAAAGAATTGAGGTTGTGTAAGCCAAATGCGTAAAATGAGAGAGACAGGAGATATATGTATCCAATTTAGAACAAAGTGTGCAAAATTTTCTTTTGCGGGATAAAAAAAGAAGTGAAATGGTACAACGCAGAGCAGCAAGTTTTTTTTGGTAGATTTGAACATTAAGACTTGTGTGTTCTCCAAACAAATTAAACACATAAAAAAAGTAAAGCAATTTGGTTAGAATAATTACTCAACACAAAAAAACAGTGTTGTAAATACTACAACAGGTCATTGTAGTAATGATCTTAGGTAACATGACTCAATAATATCATCCAACTCTTTTTCCTCTTTTCTCATTTTCGACTGTGTAAACACCCAAATTTCGTGAGGGGTGTGGGGAGGATGGCAATGAACTTGGAATGGGAGGGTAGCAGCGGCATCGTCAGCGGTGCCACTCAACCACTTTGTTAATTTCCTCTCTTGTCCTGTCATGTCCACCCTGACCACTTTTTTTATAAACTTTTCCACTAGCGGAACTTTTATTTCTTTTTCCTTTTGTTCTTGTCATGTCATCGAGTGCCCTTTTACATTGATTACGTTACAACATGTTTTTTTGTGTATTTCCAAGCAAGTTGAACTCTGCTTCTTTACAGATTTAATCAAACAAATTAGTTTTCTTCAAAGACCATTAAATAAGATGTTTTGTGGGAACGAATAAAGAAAAGGCTTTTTTGTTATTCCTAGAAAACATGTAGTTATGTGGGAGTAGAATGAAATGACAATGACTAGAAAGAGGAATCTCTCCACACCAAAAACTTGTTTAAAAATAAAAAAAGGGAAAATCTATAAAATTTTTGATGGGATTTGGTGCCTCAATTCCGAGATAAGTTTCAAGACAGGAAATTGAGGTATAAAACGGATCTGAGTGAATAAAAAAAATACTGAGAAATAAATAAATAAATTTGATGGGGTTTTGGGCTCCATAAAAAATTCACATTCCTTTTAAAATATATATTTTTTTTATATAAATCGTATAAATTTGGCGTGACAGATAACCAATAATAATGTATATAGTGAAGAATCTACTTTTATTTTACTCCTCAAACCAAAAAAAATTATTTCGTGGACACTTTGAAATGGACACTTTGTAGTTATCCTGTCTCGTGTCCACCTGTCAACTTTTCATATTGAATCGTGTTGATGCTGACTGGTTAGCACAACTCTAAAAACATGTGTTTCAGATGATAAAAACAAGTTGACACAATATGTATTTTATGAATTGCTCTACTTTAATATTAAAAAAACTTTCATTTTTTTGGGTAACAAAATGACAAGCGGTCTGACAAAACTGCTTGCATAACATCCACTCTTGGGATGTATATAATATACAGTATATTGTACACGTAATATTTTTGAAGTATATTTTTTACTTTTTTACCCAGAAAATTGTGAATATTTGAAAAGAATTTACTTTTAATTTGGTTTTGAAACGGAGTTCCGAACAAGCAACAAAATATTGTCATAAATGATGACTGAGATGACTTTCAGACAGGATTAATTTGCCTTGGGATTGCGAACAAAAATTTGTAAAAATAAAAAGTAGAGAAAATGGAATGGAGTCTTACCAAATTCAAAAGTAGAACATTGGTAACAGTGCGCATTCGTCTGTTGCGAGCCAAGGTGAGTATAACCATCAAATTGCCAAAGAAGGAGAGGAAGAAGATGAGAGTGTAGAGCGGGATGATGACACTTTTGCCAGGGAATGAGGCTTGCTGGCTGCCGACAGCTGTTGAAGGTGTGGTGAGGGGACTTGAGCCATTATTTATGGCATCCTCTTCAGAGGAAGAGGGGAAGCCAAGTGCGGTAATGTCAACATCAGATGTGGCCTGTGTGGACGCAGTAGCAAATGTGGATATGGCAGTTATACTCTGACCCGTGTGCAGTCTTCGGGTCCCGTTCAGAAACATTTGCAGCGTGTAGCCGACAGTATCCACCACATTGGTCATTGAGATGCTTTTGTTGTTGGAGCCGTCAAAAAAGTCTTGCTTCTCATCGCTGCTCCAGAGTGAGGATGATGATGATGTGAAATGTGGCAAAATATGTTCAGTCACTAAAATTCCATGCTCCCCATTTGAATGCCGCTCAGCCAGAAGAGTTGGTGGGAAGAGGAGGGATGGGGGTGGGGACACGGCGTAAAAGGTTCCTGCTCCCCAATGACCACCAACAGCCATTTTTCGTCAAGGTTTCTTCTTTCAAAATCCAAGGACGTGTTCAAGTCAAGTCTTCAAAACTGCAATCCCATTAAAAAAAATACAGGTACATTATGTAACCATTGCATTAAAAGCCACAGGAAATTGGTTTTGAGATGAATACAGGCTCATTCAAAAAGTTCGTAGCGCCTTGAAATCGCGGGATATGATTTGAAGGTTGCACAGTCACCCTGGTTATTTTACTAATTTTTACACCCATGGCCATGTTAAAAATTGTGGGATATTTAGACTTGGAATGCCTAAATTGAATGATCCCTACCACCAGAAAAAGGAAAGAAAGCGATGAGCATTTCTTTGTCTTGTCATTCCTTTCAAAAACTCACACCATTGTTTCCAACTATTCTTATTTTTATTCCCTTCCTTCCTTTTACTAGTCTTTGTGCTTACACCACCGGCAAAGAAATACACAGCAAGATAGAAGTTGCGTAAAAGAAAGGGAAATGAATTGTATAGATCAAAAGTGGATTTAACCATTTTGCTAGTAGTGCTGCTGTCTGCGTAAAATAAACCAAATAGCAACACACATACTCAATTAAAGAGATTTGGATCCACTCCAAAAAAAAGTGTATAAATATCCAAGTATTGGCGAAAAAGTGAAAGTATTATAGGTTGAGACAGGAACCACAAAGATCCACCTACAATTCCTTCATCCATTTCTACTCCACCGCACACCGCACCGCTTTTTATTTAAGCCTTACAAACTTTACTCATTTTCCACTTTACCGCAAAATCATCAGAAAAAGAGTGGTGGTGAGAGGGAAAAAGTGAAAAAGAAGAAGAGCAAACAACACAATAAAAATAAAATGGATGGTGATAATAATAGCGGGAACAAGAACAATAATAATAATAACAATAAAAAAACATTGATTCCATCATCCCAAAAAAAAAAATGATGATCATAGTAAATATGGTGAGATGGGTTGAATGAAACAAGAGGGAAAAGAAAAAAAAAGTTTAACCAACATCCTTGTCCAAATGCCATGTTTTTTTTACTCTTTCCGTCAAAACTTGTCTACTTTTTTTCCTGGAAAACCCTTTTAAAAAAAGAAGAAGAACAAGTTATTATGGTGTAGAAAATGATTATAAGTTGTAAAAGGTGAATGAAGTTGAAGTTTTGTGTGTTATAAATATATGGATGTGCATTCAACCCATAAAAAATATTAAAGAAAAACTTGCAAAGGCACTACTACAATAATAACCTACTCAACTTTTTTTCTCCTTCCTCTTCTTTTTCTACTTTACTTTCTTTTTTTTAACTGTACACCTCTGCAAGGCATATATTATTATTGTATGAATGTAGTGATGGTCGACTTGATTGCAAGGATAAGAATAAATGTTGCGGCAAGTGAAAGAAATGGCATGGAATCCTTTTAATCCATCTTCTCTCTCTTTATTTTAGTTTGCCTTTTGCTTTCATTTCTTCTTCTTTTTTGTCTCCCCCGCCCAACTTCTATACAAATGGAGCAGATGCTGAAGAAAAAAAAGTATGGGAGTAGAGTAGTAATAATAATAAGTTAGTGGAAATAAACTATAAAAGAAAAGAGGAAGCAACTTTTTGATAAATGGAACTACTTTGAGGATTTTAAACAAGACCAAACAAACCAAAAGGAATAGAGCTCTAAGCTGTTTTAAGAGAGCCTCTTGAGCAGATGCAGAGTAACAGGGAAAGTAAGTGAGTAGCATGGAGATTGGAGGAAACCGGCAAGATAAGTAGAGCAACAAAGTGTGTTCATAAAGTACGGTTTAACAAACTTTGCCAAAAGTTTATAAAGAAATGTCAAAATCCCTCTCTCT
>JAITYZ010001063.1:0-10441 GCA_027744595.1 Paronellides praefectus
GAGAAATGGATAGATGACAAATTTCGCTTTGATATTTGACATTTGGAAATTGTGCGTAAAAAGTAAAATATGCTGCTAGTAGGAACACTGTTTGCAAAAAACAGTTCTAGTTTTTATGTGATTAAAATTTAATGCAGTTACAAATTTATGTAAGGGTTTAAGGGTCGGTCTAAATGTTTTAAAGATGCTACGATACCGGAAGTTGATTTTTTAAAGAGGAAAATTGAGCAAAAAGATTTGAATGGTTCTTTACCTTTCCTCAAGCCATTCCAACAAAAGATCCACTCTAGCTTTGGAATCCGATGCCTGGGTTTTAATTTCCTTGTGCTTCTTACTGGGAAAAATCTCCGAAGCCAAAAGTGGTGCCGTCACGTCAAAATAATCCAGACTCAGCAGCTTCACCCGATTCTTTAGTACAGCTTTTTTCATATTTTTATCCATCTTGCTCCCGTTTCCTCTTTAATTGCTCACACAATATTTTTTTCCAACAAAAATTATATCCACTTTTCAACCTTCACCTCTACAGAAGAAAAATAAAAAAATACAAGAAAAATAAATTCAATAAACTTTTTCACTTCCAGATTTATTCTTACAAGCTAATAATTTCACTTAAAAATTGCCAAAAATATATATTTTTCAATAAAAGTGATATTCGCATTTTGCTGCACGTACAACTTAATTTCTGCATGCGAAAATTTTAAATGTCGATAAATTCAGTTTTACTTTTAAAAAAATGCACGTGTTCTCTTTAAATTCAATCAACAATGATTTGCTGACGATGATGATAAAAATCTCAATATATTGTTGAAATGTGTGTGTTGTGTACCAAGTAATTTGATAAAAATTCAATATTGTATTACAGCTTTACAAACACACACACACTCATTTTTAAATACAACTATTTGTTCCCTCTTATTACGAAGCTTTAACACAGCAGCTGCTGCTGTTGCTACCTTGGTCCAAGTATGGCAGAATAAAGGCAACGTATATGGACCTTAACTATTACACAGAGCACAGATAGTGAATACAGCAAATTCCACCTCTCTGCTTGTTTGAGACTACAAGAAAATATTAATATTGATGGCAATGATGAGCTCTCGAGTAAAAAAAACTCAAATCTTCCATCAAATTTCTCTCACCTTTTCCCCAAAAAATATGGTCCAATTTTTACACCTCGACAATTAAAAAATTTCACTTTCTCTTCCTCTACTCTTCCTCTAGCTGATGATGAAAAATAATTGTCGATTTTTAACAATTTTCACGGATAAATTTCAAAGAAATGTGTTGTGAAAAGGCGCCAAGAGGGGTTCTGGCGCGTTTATTATTACTCACACACAGAGCTTCACTGTGTAAAAGAAAAAAAAATAATCTACGTAGTTTTTTTGGGTGCTATGTAATGTAATATTATACACTTTACTCATTCCCTCTGACTCTCTCTCCCTCTCTGACTCTGTCTTGTTTGTGTGTTCTACATTCTCCCAATACAGTAATGTAATAAGAAAATTGCAACGGCCGTGAGTAAGGGGAATGACGCTTTTGGTTTATGGGAGTTTTGCTACAGAGATACCCATTGTGAGCACGGGTGGTGGTAGCAGCCAGAAAGTAGTCCGTGTACCTTGCTCATGTATAGCGGGAAAACATTGCCGAGACCTGCAGGAAAGGTACACAGGAGAGATTGGGATTACTCAACTCTTTTTTCTTACAGCAGCAGCAGCAGAATAATATTATATTATTGCGCATCGTTCCTCTCTCTCTCTTTGACTCTCGCAAGGAAACATGTAAACGTAAAAACGCTCTCTTCTCTCCATTCTCTACATACACTCCTGTTATACAACCAAATATACAGGGCAATATCGCACTGGTATACGGGGCTTATGCACTACGTTCATATGTACCTATTACACTGCACGGAGACCACCACTAACTACTGCTCTGCCATGCCATCCTCATATCAGCACCACCACAAAATTCTCTAGAAAGTTAACCGTTGCTCCTTATTTTATTCTCCTGCTGCTGCATGCAAGCATACATGCAGCTGAAGAAAAACAGGCTGTCCATCCATGAGGAATTAAAAAGGGGTTAGGCGCAGCATATGGGAATGGCATTACCGCACACACANTATGGGAATGGCATTACCGCACACACAACAAGCAACATTATTGTTACAACACACAAGTACACATGTATTTTTGTACGTGTAACTCTGTCGTATGGCTCATGTGTATGCTCGCAATCTCAACAGGCATATTTTTTCAGGTATACCTTAAGAAAAGTATCAGTCTCGCATTTCGTATTATCATCTTGTTTACGAGTCCAAGCAAAAGAACAATAGATTATGGATGGATGGGTAGCAGCACAAGAGAGGAGAGAGCAATGAGCAAAGTGGTGGTATGTAAGCAAAAAAGCATCCTCGTCATCATCATCTCTTATATATCCCATTTTAATAGACAGAATACTACATGGTGTTGTACACGTATGCAATGTTTTAATGCGTCTCATCACAATAAGTGTAAAATGCTTCAATCCATTTCTTTTTTACCTTTTTTATATATGGCATTATTGCTGTGCTGGTGGTAACTCTTCTCTTGAGAGACTCTTGTTCAACAGCCAAGCGGCTTGTGTAGGTATATACTCGTCTCACTCACTACTGCTTTTAACTTGCTGTGTAGTAATCAGTACAAGAAGAGCTATCATCATTCCATGCATACATCTTTGCAATTTTTACTGTTTTTTATACTCTGCAAAAGAACGAGTTGTATCAACATGCCCCGCTTTTTTCCTCCTCTTCGATCGTGCATGCAGCTATACACACACAACCTTACAAAAATGTAAGCCTTTTTTCATTGTATTCGCCACAATTCGCTTCTTGTTTTGTTCGATGTTACTACAAGACGGTTGGCTTCAAGCTTGAATTGGACTTTGCCTGTCTTTTTTATGACCCCTCTTCACACTTTGTACTACATGAGTAATACGAGAGGAAACAATTGCTTGGCTATTAGAGAGCGCTCTACAAGAAGAAGGCTTTATGTGGGGGAAAATGAAGAGTTCTTTAGAGTCCTACTGCTGCTGTGAACAAGTGGTCAAGTAAAGCAAAGCGGCTCAATTTTCACAAGTCTAATATTATGAACATATTATTCATTCGTATTGATATCATGCTGTTGATAATACTATCCAGTCATCATCATGCAAAAGACAACAGACAACACACACCAATTCTGATATATGAATCATGAATCATGATGGCGGTGGTGGTGGTGGTTGTAAAGTAGTGGTAATATGGCAATCCTACACATAAAATTATCAGTCCATTTATGTCTGTTTTTACCAAGCATCAAACCACTCTTCTTGGCCATCAGACAGTAAAAAAAACTTTGCTTTGCTTGGAGATAAATATATTTTTCCAAGTAATTTTTACCAGCAGCAGAACTGTTGGTTCTCTAATTTTACCAAGCATCAAACCACTCTTCTTGGCCATCAGACAGTAAAAAAAACTTTGCTTTGCTTGGAGATAAATATATTTTTCCAAGTAATTTTTACCAGCAGCAGCACTGTTGGTTCTCTATGATTTGATTATTATGCGATGCTGTCTGGTTTTATGGTGCTTCAAACACCGCGTGCCTTTATACTACATTCAACACATATTATTCAACATTGTGCTGCAAGCTTAACCGATAGTTACCTCTTTTTCTTATTATTATGTGTGATGCTCCTCCAACTCTTGTGATTTGATTACCTATTATACATGCTCTTCTCTTTGCTGGGAAAATATGAAAAGAAAATGGGTTTACTTTGCAACCCTAGTCGTCGTGTGTGTGAGAGAGAGATAATCTTGTGGTCTAACTGGCTTACTCCTGTTGCTCTCTTGCTACTGTTGTTGTTGATGATGGAGAGATGGAGAGAGAGATGATGATACAACATTGGTGCGTGCATCATCATTCGTAAATACACTCTCAGCAAGAAGATAGAAAAAAATTGAATGCGTGTGATAATATGATTGACGGATTTGGTACATACACATGTTTATATACCAATATAAACGAACACATCGCAATGCGATGCGATGCGATGATCGCATCGTCATCATAACCATGTTCTTAAAAAAATATTACATGATAGGATGAGCAATGATATGCTTGTACATAATAATGTGCGTCTCAATGGTTTATAAAGAAATAAGTCGAGGTGCTACTTCATTGCATGTAAAAAAATGTCATCCTGATCGTTTGTTTTAGATAGAAATTCGTGGATACAAGAAAGTAGTTGTTCTTTTTCTTATCATCATTTTACTATAGCGTTAAACAGTTTGTTTTACAGAAATAATAACATCTTCTGCTGCTGTTGTGACAACAACAACGGGATATTTGTTACGTGGTAGTCGTGGTAGTTTTTGTTGATGGTCAATTGAAAGTGTTATCATGATCAATTTTATCTAACCAAATTCATGCAAAAAAACAACAACCAAAATGTTTCATTTAGATCGCTGCATTTCTTGTATTTTTTATGATCCTTTTATATAGGTTATGTACTTGGTGTGTGCTTATTTACGCATAACGCTGTTGCTCTATCAAGCCAGCTAGCTGCTACTATTGCTGCTCAGCAACAATTTGGAGGTGATGGCAGTACAGCAACAACAATGTAAAGATATGAACATACAACATTGCAGAAATGAGGTTATGGGTTAGATAAGAGCAAACAAAAAATAAGAAGCAAGCAGAAAAATGAAGACGGACGTTTCTTTGCTCTTGGCAATTTTCTTACAGCAATTATTTGGGATGTTGTACAACAACAACAACAGAGACAGAGGAAATGCGATTTTTTATGTTGAATGAAGGAGGAGGAGGAGATCCTGCTTCACGTATAGTAATAATCGCAAGCATCATCATCGGTCAAGCTGCATTGCAGCAATTTACTCACAAGTTACATGAAATAGGGCTCATCCATGACATAGTGGTATGGTGTATATTTTTGTGGGAGACAAAATGAATAAAGCAAGTTGAATCAATAAAGCAGAGTTTTAATAATATTTGGTACATGGATGGATGTTACATGCTGCTGTTGTTGTTAGCTTTTTTGAGACAATCTTGGAATGTTTTATTGTCTTTTGAATGGGATTCAAGTACCTTACAACTGATAACCGATTCTACAATAAATGTGGATGTTAAATCAATAGGCGAGAAGTAGAGGAGGATTGTTCTGTAGGAATTCTTTGCACATAAAGATAACCATTATTGATGTGATAATGGCTATGACTCATTGTTATTGGATCTCTTCTACTAGCTTGTCTGCTCAAGACGCTCGTTCAACAACGTCCAACCTGAACGTTGTTGAGAGTTGAAATATGTAGGAGCTCTCTGCTGTTGCTCGTCTAGTAAGTTTGGCATGGCAAAGGGGAACAAGGCTTATACGGAATCACTAACAAAAACTACAATACTCATTCTTTTACGTAATATGTTATTAAACTTGTATCCCACCACGTTCACTTCGTACTATATGGGAATCATCACAGCTTTACTCGCATTTTTGCTTCAGAGGTGTTGTTTGGTTGGAAACTCAACAAGTTTATTCCTCATATTATGAACCACGGCGATATATAGTACGGAGATATAGTAGCATATAGCATTGTGTTGTACACGTTGTTATAGCTGCTGGAGCTTTTTTTTGCTCTGTAGAGAATCATGATCTTTATCAAGCATGGTAGTGTAAGAAAAGGCGGCAGAAAAATGTTAATGACGCTGGTGTTGCTGGAAACTGGCCGTGATGTTTGTTAAATGGTAGCACTAAGTTAAAAGTTGAGGTGAGATGATGTGATGTAATCATGAGCATGCATGGGAAATTCAAGGATGAAGCATTGACTGACACTGAACAAGTCTTTAAACGAAAGAAAGACAATAAGTGGAATAAATGGCGGGATGCTGGATATTTGCGTGATACAATTACACTTACCTATATAGCAAGTTTTTCTCGCCACCCTCATCTTATCTTGATGCTTCTAGTACTAGAATGCAAACTGTAAACTCCCAATATCCCAATAGATTAAAAAAGACTTCAACCTTGTTTAAAACTGAGATGTCTCCTTAAACAAACATTCTCCAGCAGTAGGTTAATTAACCAAAATAATAGCAACGCAAAATAGAATATATACATAGTAATAAGGTTCTTGAATATATGTATGTGGACATGAACAACACCTTGCAGATATTTAAAAAAGTACGCACGCACACGCACGTGGACAAATGTAGGCGTGTGGCGTTTAGTCCGTAAAAATAAATCAGTAACACAACCAATTTAAACTGTAAAGGTAAAGAGGGTGAAGGGTATATGGTTTCATTGAAATACTTCCTGATGCATTTGGCCGTGAGGGCTAAAGGTATATATTATATACTATATAATATAGGTATACAAAAAAAACATGTACATATACCTAGTTATCTATACGAATTTATGCTTTATGACAAATGAAAAGGTGAGAAATTATAATATAATACAATCTTAAAAGGAAATTATTTATTTATTTATTATAACACTTGCTGTTTTACTGCACATTACCCACAGGTATTTTTTCATAGGTATTATTAAACAGCAGTTTGTATAAATCGGATACTAAAGCATAAAACGGTAGGTTTTTGGTGTAAAAGGCAAAGACACGACATGGTAAAAGGTAGATTGGTCTATGACTATTGACTATTTTATGTATTTACAAAAACAAAAAATGACTATTTATACCTCATTTTCTCGCAAAAGCATCAAATATTTAAGACAGATACGGATTCATGCAAACACAATCATCGAAATATCATTCATTTTGGTGAATTATAAAACTGAGCGTTAAATTGAGAATTTTTTATGTGAAGAAGTAAATGTAACGAGAAGGTCATGCTTGCATTGCAAGAAGACAGGAAGACGCACTGATTGTACTAAAAAAAGTTACGCTTTCACTATGAAATTAATTATTGTGTCCATGATAGTATGCATATGTGTCTTTATCCAGGGTTGAGAAAGCTGGTGGCACAGCTTCTCCGTACTCGTGGGTATTTGTGAGTGCCGAAGCAATACCACCACTGGCGCCTCCAATATTGGCATAGCTATCCAACTCTGCACTGTTGCTGGAACGTGGTCCTCCAGTAAGACCAGCTTTGTCTGCAGCTGGAGCTTGTTGTGTTTTCAAAGTCAGAGACCTTGGCTGGCTTTGTTGTTGTGGAACAGAAGCAATGTTGAGATTTTTCAGTTCAGCTTCCACTTGTTGTCCTGCCGTGAAAAAACTTTCAGGAAGGAGATGTTGCTCCTTTCCAATGTTTCCTAGGTAATGATTTGGACGGACAACTGTTTGGAAAATAATTATCATGATGACAAATCTCAAAGTAGTACAGTATAAAGTATTCATGAATCAAATTAACCACGTAAATTGGTAGTGAATAATTGAATAGTTTGGGAGCATAACGTGGTCATAGTTATGACCCAAGCTATTCAATTGACTTGCCTGGGAGATCCTGTGGAAAAGCGTTGGCTACTGCCAGCACACAACTAAGAATGGCAACGACACGCATGATGATTGTGAAAAACGGGCTACTGCAATGGAGATAAAAACGGAAACACTTGTAACAATAACTTTTTGTTGTTCTCTTGAATTCGGGAATGATTTGAACTCTGGATAAAACCGAACTATCAACCTGATTAATATTTATTTTGTCTCAGCAGTTCTTGTCTAGCCACAGCCCTATCCCGCGGAACAATGCCTTGTTCTCATTTCATCATTTCTATATTTATATATCTTTGGCACAAGAGCAGGGCTACAACGAAAAAAAAATTGCATAAAGGAATACAAAATTGGAAGCTTCAAAGACATTGCGAGGTCTTTGTTGCTGCGTGCATGCGTGCGTGTAAAGCTTGCACTGCAATGTAAGTAAGTAGCCACCCATCATCATCATCATCATCATATCCAACCAAAGATTACTTTTGCATGTAAAATAGGAGTATCAAGAACAAATCTTTTGCGAAAATCTCTTGTAAAAGGAGTAAATGAAGGTGGCAACGGCGACTTGTCAAATCTATCATTATATTATTCACAGTAGTGTACTGACTACTGACTGTTATTCACATAGCGTAAATAAATGATTCCTCCTCACTGGTTAATGCACATATAGCTCATTTGTGCAATAAAAACCATATAGTCTTCCACACTACATAACAGCAACCTACGTGTTATCTTTACACACTATTAATTCACTCAACAATGCAATATATGCAGTAAGAGGAAAATGGTGAATGAGAAGTGCTTTGTGACGAAGACAAAAATTCAGACCAGAAGTCAATTCCAAATTTACTTTTGTTGGCTGTTTGCTAAAGAGGTATTTTCTGTAAAAATGGTTTCATGCTTTATTTACGCGGTGTGGTTATTGCAAGCTAGGCGGAAGAACCTAATTATGGTATCTCATGCAATAGCATTTACGAAAAAAAAATTGAAAGTGATGTTTTTCATCTGTTTGTACTCTGTACACAACAGAAGCAGTGGCAAAAGACAGTGTTATTCGAGGCGACAAATGATAAGTTGTTCCCTTAAAGAAAGAAAAATTAAAAACGAGTCAATCACAGAAATAAAAAAGGGGGATATTGCGGATATGGAGATCATTTTGGATGGTTAAATGTGTTATGCGTGATTATCATTAGAGAACAATGAAGTATACCCACCGACCTCAAACTTCAAATGCAGGAAACAAGCACAAGTAATAAGCACCGTCGTGGTGCAGTGTACAGCTTTTTGATGAAAAGAAAACCAAACCAGAAAAACCTTCATTTCTGGTTGTTTGATTCAAACCATAACAGTCATCATAACATCAAACATAACAACAACAAAATGTGACAATAAAAAGAAACCGCTGCAAACCTATTTGTAAATATATGACACAAAATTTTATATATTTTATTGTGCAATTGGCTCGCATCATTCTTTTTTGTTCAGTCTCCTACACACATGTCCATTTTCAATCTGGTTGGGTGGGTGGTTGGCGTGTATTTACAGTGTTATCAATCATATATCATCATGAAATGCACTACTTATAAAAAATGATGGAAACGAAGACAAAATTACGCTTGGGAGAGGATATAGGGTAACATGGGAAATTGAAGATAGCGTGTACTCATTGAAATGACAGATAAAATGGTTCAGGTGCTCTAATAATAATTAGCTTAGGTGATTGATTTGTGGGAGAGATGCTATTGTGATTCCCTCCTGCAGACAAAATGATGATGATCATCTCTTGTTTAGCTTTTGGTACGTTCATTCATTGTTGTTGCTACTGGTGCAGTAGTAGTGTGCTTATCTTTTGAACTTGAGCTTGAGATCATCAGTATCAGTTATGGCTTATTATGATTAATGAGGTGCGTTGTGCAGAGCGATAATGGGATAACGGTTGGAGGTAATTTCGCGCTGTGTATAGTGTGTCACGGTGGTTAGTGCTCTAATGGTAGAAGCTTTTATTCACTCATTGAAAAATTGCCAAGTGATTATTCAAGGTAATATGGTTTTTTCATAGGAGAGAATACGAATTTTTGTAACCACTGGCGTATGTCATCTATTATCATAATTACAATTATTTCTTTTACTTTTCATCAAATGATTGTCCGACAGAGAAAAGTTTGCAAAATTATAAAATAATATATGCTTTGTAGCAATTAGAAATATCCAAACGAGCTTTTATGATCAAGCTGCATAAAGTGGCATTCTATGTTTGTCCTTGTTGAAAACTTGATAGATATATATTTAGGAACGATAAAAAATTAATCGTGGTTGCAAACGAGTTAATTTCTCATAAAAAGTTACATTAGTAAAATATAATACGAGTAAAAAAATTAATTTTAAATTAGTTGAAAAAGCGTGCTGATCTGATGATGGTGATAGAATGTGAACTGCATAATTCATAATTGCTACATACTTTCATTTTGTTTTATATATTCACTGTCCAAGTCAATGCTGAGGTCGGTCAGTTATGTAGTTGGACGAAATTTTATTCAGGGACGTGATCTTGATTTATATATTAAATTTCCTATCTTGTTGAATCAGCAATATTTAGTATTCCGTTTGCATATGGTTTAAATAAAAAGCGTGAGTTTTATTTTATATTTTAATGGATAGAAAGTTAAATGTGTGGTAATATCATGTCTAATCAATTACTGTACACTAATGTTTTTACGTTAAATTTAATGTAATTAATTACAAAGAATACATAATGAATAATGACCATTTACAAAAGGGGTTTCCAACTCACAATACTCAACTGCAACACAATGTGGTAGTGTACGTAAAGCGTTTCAAATATTGTCGATGTTCTCAGGTATAAGTTACCTCTTTTCATTATTTATTATTAAAAATGGGGTACAAGAGTACGGATAAGAAACATTATGAGAAAAAGCAAAATGCATATTATCAAGGAGTAATTTCACTCTA
>JAITYZ010001064.1:0-17667 GCA_027744595.1 Paronellides praefectus
TTTCTAGACGGGAGTTTTCCGTACGGCAGTTTTCTTAGTTTGCCAGTTTTCCGCCACGGGAGTTTTCCGGACTCCGTAGAAAGTATAGCAGTCACAATATTTTTGGAAGAACTTTGCAATTTTTAGGTCTTTTTTGTGTGACCAAAGGCGTAAGAAAAAACTAGATAGTAGCAACGAAAGACTAACATTCATGATGTGATACTTTCATGATGACAATGCTGTGCTGACAAATATTTTTTTTTTCGTTTTTGACGGAAGCCATATAATATTTTATTGTACTTCACTGTCCGATCCAATGAAGCAAAAAGCACAAAAAGGTATTATTATTACAGGCTTATTTGACGGGATACATGTATATTTTACAATTCGAGGTTTTTGCACAAAACGCCATATAATACAGAACATAGGTATGCACATAAAAGTAGTCGCTTCTGTTCTGACGCATGATGCATTGCAAACTTCCGTTTCATCTCCAGAATCAGTCGAGATCATATCCCAAAAATGAATTCATCCCCATGTTGAATTCGACATTCTCAATAAGCTTTTCATTTATTACTCAAAGCTTACCGACAATAACGAGAGTAGTATGTACGTGTATTGTATATCAGCCAAAACATGATAAATATTTAACGGAAATATTTTTTATATTTTTATAGATAGAACACTTTTATGATCACCTAACACAAGGTTGAACTGATGAGAAATATTTTCTAAACAGCTCAATACTTTATTCTGTGCACTTTTTAAAAATGTCAAAATTGACAAAATGGTTTTCACGAGTGCATGATGTAGAAGAAACATGAATCGCATACATACAAAATTCGTGGTGTATTTCAAGTGCAAGTGTTTGTGATGCCAGAAAAATATGCTCCAAATTATAGATTGTGATATATTGATCACACTACTATTATTGTCAAACTCAGTGGAAAAATGTTACTTATTTTTATTAGCACTCTCTCCATATTTTTTTATAGATAGAACACTTTTATGATCACCTAACACAAGGTTGAACTGATGAGAAATATTTTCTAAACAGCTCAATACTTTATTCTGTGCACTTTTTAAAAATGTATTTTTTCAGAGAGCACAACAAGGGACACGTTGATAACTTGGACACAGTTAATCGGAGCCATGATACTCACTGCAATAATTGTAGCTGGGATTATAGGAGGCACTTTATATGCCAGGTAAATATCCGCTTTGAAATATATGAACAAATATGAAATTTATTTTGTGAATAGTTTCACATGACATTTATACTTGGCCCACAAATGTTCAGTTAGTCAGATTGAAGTTAGTCTTGTAAGCCTTATGTGCATACTGTGCAATTTGTCATATTTTTTGACATATTTTGGTTTGCTTTCAGAGAACGATACCAGAACACAATGTATATGCCTTCAAATGCCCACCACAAGAAAATGTCTGGTCGAAATCGTAATCTTGGCCCATACAAAATCATTTTAAGCTCTCATGACATATGCTTCAGCTCCAACTCTATCTGGACAGAGAACAATATCAAGGCAAGTGAATTAATTTCCATTTCAACTTTATGAATATCATGAACTAGTAGTACATGTAATAAGGAACACTGTGTAAATAACATGTATACAAATTTATGATTTGCTATATTATAAAAGTAAATTTTTGTGAGAAATTGAACACAAGTACTTTTTACTTATTCCCTGGGCAATTTTCATGGCAAAAAAGTCGTACGTTTTGCCTTCACGTCACACATTATGTAAGAACACATGTCAAGATAAAAACTACTGGATAAAGGAGGGGAAAAATAGCAGTTTTCATAGTTTTGAGACAGGAACATGAAGATATAATATGCTTTGTAGCACAACATGTCAACGGCAGCTTTGTGTTGTAGTATAGTAGGCCGCGTACGCCAGGACGACATTGATACAGTTGGTTTCATACCTACTTTGCATTCTCTGCAAGTTGGTAATAATGACGGACTTTTATATTGCGTCTAGATGATATGATTGCTGCCTACGAAAGTTCCGTTGAGTTATATAACATTTTATGACGCCGACTTCCTGTAACCTTCAACAAAACCGCAATTTTTCTTTTCAATGAACAAAAAAAAAAATAATAAGTCGAAATATACATGAAAAAGTACAACTTTCTTTAGGTAAAAAAAATAAACCCACACAAAAAACATTTAGCGAAACAGCTTTATTAAATCATCATTTATCACCGCGTGTTTTTATATATTATGTATGTATATCCTTTAATATGTATAAATTAATGTTTCTTGAATAATGTATGGGAAGAGAAAGCATATACAGGAAATACATAGTGATTATTACCTGTATAGTGATTTATGCGCATAAATGTTAATAAACTTGTGCTGTCACTGATTTATTGCAGAATCTTGCTTCAACCAAGTCAGAAGATATAGCCAATGAGAAGGCCCTTTCCGCGTCGAAACATCCCAACGAAAAACCCGACTTGATCAAAGGTTCTTATGAACCACTCAAGAAGCATCTCAGCATTACAACTATGAAGAACGACTCGATAATTCTTAGTGAAAATCAAGCGAGATACAAGGTCAGTGTGTGGATAACACTACTTTAATACATGATAGAGGTGTATAAATCTATATATTTCTATCATGTAGTGCTGTATAGCGTCTGGGTTGGGTGTACTAAATGTTAGTCAGCTCGCAAAAATCTAATTCTTTTTCAATTTGGAGAAAGTCCTTAGATGCTGCTGCCCTTGCTTGCTTGAGGTGATAGACTTATTTTTAAATTAGAGATACAGACTAAGAAAGAAAGCAGCCCACTCCGGTGAAAGTTAGTATGATAGACAGCCGATATCAATGTAGTAATTGAAAACGGTTAGCCCAATTCCATGATCGTTTGTTAGTCGGCATTCAAGATAACACATTACTAACGTGACAGCCGATATCAATGTCGTAATTGAAAACGGTTAGCCCAATTCCATGATCGTTTGTTAGTCGGCATTCAAGATAACACATTACTAACGTGTGAATACCCCCTATTTGCAGGAAATGTAAGAAAAACTCTCTCTCTCTCTCTCTCTCTCTCTCTCTCTCTCTTTTATTCTTGCTACAACATTGAATGTAGTCGGAAGCATACAGGAACACTTTTATTTTCTCTTGAAGTACATAACACGCTTTCTCAGCCTCTTTTTTGGCAACTCACTTTAGATAAAAGAACAATGACTTGCGTACTTATCCTCTTTCCTAGAGATAAGCTTTGCTTAACCCATATAAACCGTCATTAAAACAATTTTAATCGTGCACCCCACAATAAAAGGGCACTACGTGGAATAAAACAAGGTCCAAGTGAATTTTTTTTTGCTTACTGTAAGTATTTTTAGCTTCTCTGTCAAACTTTTACTATATGTTCCATCATGTCATCATGTCTGCATGTTTTCCAGACTCATATTCCGAGGGAAAAATATATATTTGTGGGACTTTCCCCAGGAAAGAATTTAGTAAAATGAGGATGGATAATATGCCCTTAGCAAGCTATCTTATCTCTTCAAGATTCAATTTAGAGCATTCCCGCCTTTAATTTATGAAACTTGGAAAGTCTTTTCAAGTGAAATGATGCGATATACCAAGCATGTATTTTCCCTTTTTATGGATTGACAAGAAGATAATACGAAGAATGGGCTGATGATTATAATAATGATAATGATGTCTACCGACGACTGACATTGTCGTCAAATGACGAGCATTTATGTTCTGTGGGCGTCTCGTTTCTTGTCCCAAAGGACGACAAGAAAACCGCTTTTCCTTTCTGCTGCTTCCTCTATAGGAAATTATACGAAAGTTGTGTAATTTATTGGAGTATCATATATATATATATAATATAATCCACCTCTTTTTCTTTTGTGTATATGACCTGTAACAGGGGGATTTAGTTCATCTCAGAAAACTGGCAGAACCCTCCGACTCGTTTCAAATAAAGACTAAGGCTATGACGGTTATAGAGACGGTAAGATTTAATGTCTCAGCTTTCTTACTCTTATTTACTACCATTATACCTACATTTACAACAACTGTTTCCTTAACCTGCTGCTGTCATACGTACCTAATTTTGATTTAATGAGTCTTTTGAAAGTATATAAGAACAAGTTCACAAAAGCCTTCTCTGTGTTGGTATATTACACACAGAGTGCAGTCTAAAATCGTTATTATTGTTGCTAAACTGTATATATGTAGTATAAAATTGTAATTTTTTAAATGATTTTTATTGATTATTTTGTTGTACTCTTTATTTTCATTTTTATAATAATAAAAGTTTCTGACCATATTGTTTTTACAGATTCATGGTCTTCGACATGAGAATATGAACGCATTGATAGGCTGCCTAACGGAAGGTATCCCCGCAATGATATGGGAATACTGTAGTAGGGGCTCTTTGCACGATATCATCAAACAGCAAGACATCAAACTGGACTGGGCGTTCAAGCTTTCTCTGCTGACAGATCTTGTTCGGGTAAAGAGAGATATAATATGACTCTTTTTGAAAAAAAAATCAAATTACTTTAGCGTTGGGTGTCAAGTTTACCCTTCACCAAAGTCGATATCAACTACAAGCTTAAAAGGATTTATTTTACTCACAGAAAGTATGCATTGCATATAACAGTGAAGCAGTTTGCTTACATTCGCGACAATTGAATTCATATAATTTTGAAATTTTGAGTTACCTAATAATATGAACAACAATAATACATAAATAAATCGTTGGAGAGAAAAAACTTATAATAATTGTAAAAATTGTCCTGTACACACGTCTATTTATATGTAGGTAGGTATGCTAGATAAGTATACTTAGGCTTGTAAAATAAACACCAATCGAAGAAATCATATTCGGCAACATTTTACCTAACAATTTTACAACTTTTCTGTTACAAAGCCCCAAATTAAAATGCGCGTTAACTAACCATTTGAAATAATGATGATTGTACTTTGTTCTACTTTTAACTACCAATTGTTCGTGGTGTGTATTTTTAAATGTTGTCCATTATATTTAGTTAGTATAGAGCCTCGTGCAGAGAGTATCGCATGTCATCGACTTTTTCTAAACTTGGCTGCTGCTTTCCTTTTGAACCACTGAATGTTATAGTATGAGAAAATAGGGTATCTATTTTCTTTCGTAACTTTCCTAATTCCATTTCACTTTGTACACACCAATTTTCCCTGCGTAATTTATAATTCATATCACAAGTGGCGACGTATGTCATCATCACACAGTCAATATCTATTTTGAGCACATATCTAATACTATAATTTGCGCAAAAGCTTTGTTCGTTTTTTACATTCCTGTTATTAGTTTGAAATGCAATGAAATAACCAAAATATTTGAACACATTTAGATAGATTTATCTCACGTCTTCTCCATGAATTTTAAATTTTAATCAATTTTAGATTTGCGATAATATATTGGCATTTATATTTGTTAGCCAAATATTAACCGTTCGTTCCAAATTATGTATGTACCTATATTATATGTCCAATACTAAACACATTTTTCGGAGTCAAGTAAACAGAATACGGTAAAAATTCCAAAGGGTAAATTTTCGAATTGAAAATTTCAGGCATCTCATGTTAATTTGTTGCAACTTGCGCAAATTCTACAAATTTTCCACTTGGAAATGAAATACAATACATTATTTGTGAAACTTTGTGCATTACTAAAAGAATTTGACTGCAAATATGTTTGCTTTTTTACATGCATATAATTTTTAAAAATTAAACCTTTTACCCAAACCATAAAAGCTAACAACTCTAGACTAGTCGAGACAAGGCCGGTATTGTATAATTCAATGCAATTTTAAGTATGTTCAACATCCGCAATCTTTAATTTAAAAGAACTTTTGAGAAAGGGCACGTTATGTTTTATTCATGTAAGGAAATATGAATAAAAAATCGTATGTGGGTTGCTAAATTTTCAGCGTTTATGATCTTCATTACTATTCATGTCTTTTTGTTATCATAATAAGTATGTACGCATTTGAAATGCTCTTCGAAATAATGCAATTAAGTAGTCTTTGGGCTTTATTAATTTTGTGTACATTTTACGTATATGTTCTAAAAGTGAACAGTCATAGCAGGGCTCTCACCAGTGATATTGTATACTTTATACTGTAAAACACATACCTCCGGCGGAATGCTTTTTTTTGTTTTCCTTTTCTGGCTTCCCTTTTCATTAGATTTATATGCTCAATACGTTTTTATTAACTTGAGCCTGCTGCAAATGTTACACTTGTCCCCGGGTTAAATATGGCAGTGATATGAAATTCTAAACTTTTCTTTAGCTTTTTTTTTTTTTTTTTGAAAAGGGGCGGATTTGATAAAGTATGAAAGGGGTCCATTAAAGATAAATGGGACGAAAAGTTTTGAGGCAACTTACTTCCACTACCACCGCTTCCCTCAATGTCAGTTATATAAGAAACTGTTCTCTTTCATGTGTTGTTGTGTAACTTGAAAAGGATCTTTTTTGTTTTATGAATTAGATGAAGAGCTGTGTGCTCTGAAACTCTCTTTTGTCTGGAATGTACACACACTCACTCTTTCAACTTGTTCACTCTAGATCCACATCATTTTGTGGAAAAGTTTTATAAAAAGAAGTCTTTAACCACCTGACTTGTCTTTTTAACTGATGTTTTCCGTCTTTCAAGTCTTTTTATTGAAGGGAGAGTCAAACAAAAACCTACCCTCCTTTTCCTAGCTTTATTCATTCAAGAGAAACGAGCTTTTTTAAATACTGCTTGTCTATTATACATTCTTATACCAAGCTTTGTGTTGTTATCTCTATTGTTATTTTTGACAACCGTCATGTTGTCTTATTTGAGTTTACAACATTCGAGTGCGAATTTATGTGCAAGAAACTTTGTAATCAAAAAGGTGACTTAATACAATATATTATGCTGGATGCTATAACCAGAACGTGCGAATTTTAATTAAAGTTGGTTGGAATAATAGCTTGTAAGACCGCAAAAAGGAATATTGCATACTTGTCTTGTAGATTTTTGTGTTTGGATTAAAAAGACAAGATAAAAGATAAATATTATGAACAGCGACGCATATGCAAAACGTTTTAATTTGTATTGCATTTTGTAGGGCATGCGATATCTTCATTCCAGCCTAGTGAGGGTACACGGATTCCTCACATCCTACAACTGCGTTATCGATGCTCGATGGGTCTTGAAAATAACAGATTATGGAATCTTGTCATTGTACCACACTCAAGGTCTCACGCTACCCCAGCGAAGTCCCAAAGGCAAGTCTCATAACGATGTATTTATACTTTCTAATAGAAAGTTTCTATTAATTATTAATTAAATTATTAAAGTTTCTATTAGTATTGATGTAACTTATAAAAGTAAAAAGAAAAGAAAAACATGTACAGTACTAGTTTTTCATCCTAATTTAATTACATATAAAAGCATATATCAATTTAAACTTTTACATGTTGACATTGTGGCACATTATAGAACTCCTTTGGACAGCTCCGGAACTGCTTCGGGATGAAACTTTAAGACGACATGGGACACAAGCTGCGGATGTTTATAGTTTTGCTATAATTATGCAAGAAGTTTTGATCAGAGGAGAACCCTACTGCATGTTGACTCTTTCCCCTGAAGGTATTTTCATTTTGTACTTTCATTTTGATAGATGACAATAAAAAATGCATTTACATGTGAGGTAAAAATATTTGTTTTGGAGCAACAATCTGACATCTATGTATAATTTAATGTGCATCAAATACCGGGTGACATTCTACAGCACGATGATGCATCATGCACAAACGTCACCTCTATTTGTATGCTTAGGCATGTGACATTTTATGTCTACAAATATCTGGAGGGTGAAACATTCTTGCAACAACGACAATTATTTGCTGCAAATTGAGCTTCGGGCCGACCATGAAAAGCTTCTTCGCATACTTTTATAATGACACAAATTATAATGTTTTGTTCCACGAAAATAAACACTTTTGCGGAATGCAAGGCAAAAGGAATGTCGGTGAAAATGAAATGATTCAGTGATACTGTTACTACATGCACCCACATCTAAACAATTCCTCATACGATACATTCTTCTTCTTTTTTTAGAAATCCTAGAGAAAGTGAAGAATCCTCCACCTCTCATTCGACCTTCTGTGAGTAAGAATCTGGCTCAACCTGAAGCTATTAATATAATGCGGCAATGTTGGGCGGAACTGGCTGACATGCGACCAGATTTCACGGTCATCCACGACCTCTTCAAAACTCTCAACCACGGAAGGTTAACTTTCCCACTCAATGGGAATTTTCTCTACTATTCCTACTTTCACCAATTGAGTAGCTTTGCCTCGCTGTGCTGCATGTTGCCGTTATTGCCATTCACTCGGCTTTTCCTTTCTTGTTAGTGTATAAAAACCAATTCAATTATGGTTAAGCGTGATGTTTTGTGAAGCTTTTGTGGTGGTAAGACGAATTATTACTCTGTGGTACTCAGACACCACTTTCCACTCGTACTATTGTGATGGATGGGCATTGAATATTATTATTATTATTGTTACATACTACATACCATAATGTGTTCTTACATATTACTCAATATTGTTATTTACTATTTTTATTACAAGGTTGCCTTATTTTTTATAGGAAACCATATTTTCAAAGACCGTTTTATATAGCTTTGTAGATTTGTAGCTCAAAATAATATCACGGTTTGGGATTAATGTAATGGTTTGCGGTAGAAAGCTACTTCATTTGATCATTTTGTTGCATACCATTATGATGATATGTAGTGCAGTAGTATATGCTTTGTGGTCACAATTTATGTATCAATGCAAAATGTAAAATGTTACTAGAGTTGTAATGGATTCTCCCTACGTGAGTACATATGTGTGTGCTTTTATGCATCGAAATGGCCGTTTTCCTGAAGCATGTTTGTAGGATTTCAATATTTGCCTCCATTGTAACTTAAAACCATGATATTGGCGAGGTAATTCATTTTTTGCAGTAAGAGGTTGAGAATCCTCTCGCGGAGAGCTCACATGAATGATGATACTAAACAAAAAGAAACTGCGAAAAAGAAACTGTCAGCAAAAGCGCATGCTGGTACTGTTTTTCATTTAAAATTACATTTGCCGATATGATTTTTTAAGCTTTTTGTTCGCAATTGTTCCATATCAGTCGTGTTGTTAGTGGGTGTACACCAAATGTGCACGTTTTGATTCCAGTAGAAAAAAAGAGTATCCACCTTTTTAATGTTTTGTACGTTTGTATATAATGCTTTGAGAGAGTAGACAGCAGAAGAAAAACTGACAGTTTTTACCTGTGGTTTTTATGCCCTTGAGACATGAAATAGGAATGAAATTTGTAGCACTATCCACAAAACCATAAAAAACTAACAACTTTCACCCCAATTGAATTTCGCTGTCTCCGAGTCTCCTTTCTCCATTATATATACTACTTCAAAATAAATGCACTCCTCAGCAATACCGCAGTTTCCTCTCCACTTTGACTACCCAATAACCTTTAGGGATTTTTAGTTCAACATTCCGTATATTTTTCAATTTTATTGTTCTTTCATTGAAAGCTTGCCATCAGGAAGGGTATCATCCTGCTGCCCTCTTTTTTAGCTTCGAGAATGAAGACTAGATACGTATAACTTCGCAGCATACCTTATATATTATGTGTGGCTTTTTTACGAGAATCGTAAATAAGGCTGAAGGGTTTCGCGGAAGGGAAGCAGACAGGATGCAGCATCATAAGGTCTTCAAATTCGAAAGAGTATGAGAATCAACACAACACATTACAGTACATTTTTTGTGATAGACAATTTCATTATTTTCAATCCATAGTTGTACACTAGATGAAGAAAACAATGTATACATAAGTTATGAAATCCATTTCACTTGCTTTCATCGTTATAATGGTATGGAATTCATACTATGGATCAACCACAAATACATTTTTTAATATGCTTTGGCTTTGGCAGTCCTTATATTTTGTTTCTTAATATGCTGGTGTTGTGTAACTTATTATGTACAAAGTATGTTGGTATATACTTTTAATAACCTGTCTGGAAAGTGGTTGCATCAAAAGTAATAAAAAAACAAAATATATGATTTTGGATATATATAAATACTCTTTACATTAACAACATTTGTGTATGCATACTATGCATACTATGCATTGCATACCTGCCTATAAACAAACATACTTCTCTAGACAAAAAAGTAACATAATTTTTCTTTATTCCTTTTCCTCTGCTCTGTTGAATGCTGCTTTGCTTTTTTTATTTTTAGTATCAAAAGTCTTAATTTCCGCTTATGAAGGTAAATGGGGAGAACTGCTTGTTGATGTTACCAAAAAATTATTTTATTTCATCTTAGGAAAGCAAACATAGTGGACACGATGTTTCAAATGCTGGAAAAGTATAGCAACAACTTGGAAGAGTTAATTCGAGAGCGAACGGAACAACTTGATTTAGAGAAGAAAAAAACAGAACAACTGTTGAACAGAATGCTTCCCAGGCAAGTGATACTTTCACCTCTGTATATGTATAAAATACATATACATACACGTGTCACGTGTCAAGTATAACATTACTTAAAAAGAGTATTTGTATGTACATGTTTGAGTAGCATAATATATTATGGAACTGCTGGACTTTAAAATGTTTATGCCTTCAAGTCACCCCTCCTGTCTCTCTTTCCATTAAATTTTTCAAATGTTTCACAACCTACGAGACTTGTTGTGTTATGTACAATGTGTATATAATAATGTTGTCTCTTCCTTCTTTGTTATTTGTGTACTTTACAGTATGGTTGCTGAAAAATTAAAGCTTGGCCTGCCAGTTGATCCCGAAGAATTTCCTGAAGTGACCATATATTTTTCGGATATTGTTGGTTTCACCACAATTTCTGCGTACTCCACTCCCTTTGAAGTCGTGGACTTGCTCAACGACTTGTATACTTGTTTTGATGCCACAATCAATGACTACAATGTGTACAAGGTAAGAAAAGAAGAAAATACTAACCGCAAACGATCTCTTTTTGTAGTTAAAACCGAGTAGTACATATATGTACGTACTCACACGTACCACGTACTAAAAGCATTTGACAAAGAGTGAAAGCAGACAGTCACAAGAAAGTAGCACCATGTGTCTCTTTCCTGTATTTCTTGTGCTTGTTTTATAAAGGTTGCTTCTGGAAAAACTTATTATGTGCACCTCACTTGCCAATTGCGTTCTCGTTAAACTCTGTGTGTGGGAAGCTGTCTCGCTTTCCCTTTCTTGTTCATTGTTTACTCAACCATATATACATTATACATAATACATAGTCTGGAATTTTTTTACATGTTTAATATATAAATTCACAGGTTGAGACGATTGGAGACGCGTATATGTGCGTTGGAGGGGCGCCGTTACGTAGTCCAGATCATGCTGATCAGATTGCGACAATGGCATTGGATCTCCTTCATGAAAGTGGAAAGTTTCGAATTCGACATTTGCCATATACCGCACTCAGAGTTCGTATAGGGTTACATACAGGTAATAAATTGAATGTGGCATGAGAACTTGTGGAAATTGCTATTATATTTATATATAAAACACTTTTGTTTTAACAAGCATGTCGTCAAAAAAAACGCATGCAACACGCAATGGGGCGAGTGTGCATAAGAGGAATAATTTCATTTATTCTTTCGTTTGTCAAGGTCCTTGCTGCGCTGGTGTTGTTGGTCTCACGATGCCTCGGTATTGCCTTTTTGGAGATACAGTTAACACGGCAGCGAGAATGGAGTCCACAGGTTCGAAAAAAATTCCGGAAAAATAGTATTTATATCTTGATGATTATAGACACCTTAGTCAACCTTGAATGTTTCCCCGAGAAAATTGAATCACTGAAATGTCACCTTTTTACTTTTGCAGGTGCCCCATGGAGAATACACATATCTGAAGACACTAAAGTAAAACTGGATACTAAAGGTGGATATAAAATCGAGTTCAGGTGGGTAGTAATCGTACAGGTAGCATTAAATAATGTGACAAATGGATAATAAACCAAAATTGTCATGATTATTGGCAGAGGAAACACGGAAATAAAAGGAAAGGGAAAGATGCCAACTTATTGGTTATTAAGCAAGGATGGATTTGACAAGGAACTGCCTGTCCCACCGGATTCAAAGTAGATTAATTTATTCATTCAAGCCAAATTTAAATATATTAAATTCAAAACTTAAATTTATTTGATTTTTTTGTTTGTTCTTTTCATTGTGTGCAGAGAAAATCATGGGTACGTTGCTTAAATTTTTATTACATTTTCCTGAAACATAAATATTTGTCACACATACAGGAAGCTGGAATGTCATTTATTTTTAAAATTGACTCATATATACACATTTTTAACAGGTTGGATGAGCGACTCATGATCTACGGAAGGACAGGAAAGTACCCCAGTGAAGATGAACAGCTCAAAGTTTCAAGAGCGTTGTTCAGAGAAAGACGTTCCAGTTCTCATGAAATAACAAGTAACAGGCTAGATCCACTGGGAAAACCAAGCGGAGCAGGTTATACGTTAATTCAAGGGGAGTCTTTGCGTTGCCTTTCTCCTTCAGAGCAAGTAAGAAATTTGTATTTGTAATATGATGATAAGTCACTCGTTCTCACACTAAAGTATTGTGATATGTTTGTGTATTGACAAAGAGAAATATTAATATATAGAGACAACAAATTCTGCTATATATTATGTTCAAGTGAATTTTGTCTGCTGAAGTTGTTTATGTGAGCTTACTTTTCTACACAGGTTGCACATCAACTTCTTAATGGCAGACCAGCAACACGAGGTCTCAGAAGACAGTTTAGTCTAGATCAAGGCTCAAACTATTACTCTATAACAGCCCCCAGTAAGTCTGTAATTTGCAAGATGCCATATTCAGAGGAAATAGTGGGATCTGCTGGAGACCACTTTGTCACAATTACTCCGGCCCAAATCTCATGCGAATCATCATCACCAGAAAAATCTGGCAATTCCATTGTTGCAACAGCAGATACTCATTTACACCAGGGAAAGTCCTTGGACAGTTCTCCTACCCCTTCTATAAGCGCTGGTGGTAATGGCACACTAGCAGATAATAACGAACACACTAGTAATAATTCTGGTAGTAATAATAAGCTAAGTAGGTTGAGTCCACGTTCAATCAAAACATTTGTGAAATCCTCGTCGCTACCTGTCGTTGAAGAAAGTATTGAGCAGTCAGAACCCAAATGACATACGGATTGTGCAATTAACATGAAAGATGTATGCCCCTGAAGAAGCATATAGATATGATGTAATAAAAATGACACAGAAATGAATGAAGACGACATTACTTATTTCCACTGTGAGTATAAATCGATCAAAAAAATATGCTGCTATGATTAGCAAGTCAGCGCCCAGCGCTTATATATGTATATTTTTAATCTCCTCCGAGTAAATTATGACCTTAAAACTCCTGAGCTTGTCGATGCCAAATAAATGATAATATATAAGAAATGTTGATATTCATAGATAAGTTTTGAAGGTGGAAATTTAAATTTTAAATAAATAGTTTGGACAGAACAGTTGATGGATGAGAGAGAAAAATGCCATTGCTTCTGGTACAATGATCCTTTTATTTCAGTAAAATAGACTAAATATAATTATTATGCAAAAGAAAATAACAATTCACTGTTGTTTGTAATAATATAAATTGATTAATATTTAAATATAGTTGTCATTGACAACTTGTCAATAAATGTTATATATACCTACATACATATAAATAAAGATAGTACATCTATGATCGATTGTTTAATCATGTCAAATCCCATATTATTTACCTAACAAATTGTTTAACATTCATCGCTTCATGCTCTTTCCGCTTTTGTCGCCTAATTGTCTTTTGTTCCATTAACTCTACATCCTCTGTAAAAATTGCTTTTAATGCGTCATACAACAAAGGAATTTTTGGCAAATCACACTTCCTTACCCGAATCTGTTTTAATCCTAACAATTGCCTAATCTCAGACGCAAGTACGCTATCTTGCGCTACGTCACTGCTTTGTCGAAATTCCACGTTTGGAATGAGCTGATAAGCCTGTCTAATTTTTTCAAAGTGTTTATTGTAAAGATGCAACCATGTTAGAATCTGATGAGGTGCGAGTAAATACACGGGAGAAGGTGGAATATTTTGGTCTTTTTGGNTGATAAGCCTGTCTAATTTTTTCAAAGTGTTTATTGTAAAGATGCAACCATGTTAGAATCTGATGAGGTGCGAGTAAATACACGGGAGAAGGTGGAATATTTTGGTCTTTTTGGACTTCTCTTCGTTTTCTAATCACTTGAATCAGCCCTATGTGGTGGTCAGCATGAAGATGCGAAATGTAAATCACCTTTATCTTGGGTAAAAGTTCGTCCACAGCTTCCCTCCCAAAAAACCGTACGAGTTGACCGTATGTGCCTTCGCCACAGTCTAACAATATGTAACTAGTAGGACTGCAAAGAAAATTAAAACAAACAATATTGTCAAATTAATTGTCAAAAGCGTTTGAAAAGAGAAGACAGCAGAAAGACTTTGTCAACTTACTCTACTTTAACCAATATAGCGCTGGTATTTCTTGTTTTATTCGGAATACAAGACCCAGTACCAAGAAATAAAAATTCAGGGTATATGTCAGTATTGGAACCCGTCAGAGAACTCAGTTTTGACTTCAAACTTTCCAACTGGGATGGAAAATTTTCAATTTCTAATACTTCGCGGATATCTTCCTCTGGATTGATGATCAAAGCGGATGAACTAAAACAAATAATGATACATTTAACTTGCGATATCCGCAACATTGAATTAGTGTACATATTTATTTTAATCAATCAATATCAAACCTACCTGTCTAATTCAGTTGAAGGCCGTAAAGCGTATCTGAGCAAAGTACTGCCCATAATAACAGGTACTTGCAATTTTTCCAAACCTTTGGGCTTCCTATATACATCATTTTTGTTAGTTACCGATTCTTCTGTGGCTGGATAGTACATTTCAACATTATCTTCATTTAACGGAGGAAACATGTCTTTGTCCAGTAAGCCTAGTTTATGTTGAATCCGGTGAACAGCTTGACTTCCCATACCCGTGCATGAATCGTTCAGCACCATGTGTTTGGTGGAATGTGGGAATTTTTCCATCCATTTCATGTACTTTGGGTGTGCCATTACCCGAGATGATGTAAAATGAACAATCACATTTGGAAAATCCTCTTGTTTACTTGGATTATGATAACTTTGAAGAACTGAGCTTCCAATCAAAGATTCCAGGTAAGTTTCGTCTGGACAATCCACCACTGAAAAATTCAACATTGAGAACATTAATTTACTTGTTTCTGATTTCTTTCTACATTTGCTTATTCTAATAAACTGGATTGAGAATTCAAGAAACTGGATATCATGTGTCTTGAGAGTTTATACCTAAGAACACGGGACCAGGACAATCTGGACTACGAACGTCTTCTGCTTTAACTACATTTCCATTTGGCAATGTGACGTCATTGCCAGCTTTCAGCTTTCCCAGAAGTGGGCCAGATGGAACACCAAATTCTACACACTTTTCAATGAGTAAAGTCCCTTCCTTCTTTCGTGGTCGGCATACATAACACATGACAACATCATGGTCATCATTGCTTATCTCGGCATCACTAGCTGCTTTACCATCAACCTTTGTCCGTTTCTTTGTCTCGTCAACAGTGTCTTCTTGAGTAATTTCTAAATGCCGCTTACAGCCTTTAATTGGTGCATAGTAATCTGTGTCGTCTTCCTCAATGACACTTTCTTCACTACTGCTGGATTTATCGGTTAGCTCCTCAGCGGCAGGGAGAGATGGATGTAATTTCACGTAATCAACTTGCAAGATGTGATCGCCAAATCCTTCAGAGGAAGTATTTGCAACTTTGATCTTCAACTCCTTCAATACCACAAACCGTCTGGTCCCCTCAAAAAGTTTTTCCTGGTTGCATAAATCAATTAACGGTATTAATGGACTAGCAAAAAAAATAGAATGTCATAAGTAACATTTGCCAATTTATACTCACAATTCTGGGTGGCCCATGGATAGTGATTTCTGGTACACCAATATCTTGTATTGTAAGCGCAACTCCAGGTAGTCCTCCAGTATTGTCCCAAGAATTACTTGTAACAAATATATGCTCCAATTTCGCCAATTTCATTTTATGCTCGTGAGCAAGTCGTTGTGTTCCTTCCCCACAGTTGAACATATATCTGGTTTGATCTGTAAAGACATAGAGGGAACGTGGAGCACCTTTGGTACCATTTCCCAAAACCTGAAGTGTAATGATTCCGGCAGGATATCTGATTGCTGTTTCCTTTTTCGTCTTTCGCCCCTCTCTTAAGATAGGAACGTGAACATTTTCTTTAGGCATTTCGATCAAAAGGTCCCGTAGCTTGGATTTACTAGATAAATTCCGGCGACTAACGTTGAAGAATATAAGGCAGACTTTATTGATTGAGTTCATTCAGGATAGCGAGGTCAGTTCCTATATAAAAAATGAAGTAAAGAAAGCTGTTATTTAATAATAGTTATTAAAACAATAGACAATAAAGACAAAAAAATAAAAAGCAAATTCATACAAGGGGGAATTGGTCATACAAAGGTCACTTTTTAATTCCAAACAGCACCATGCCACGTGGAGACACTTCAGCCGGTATAACTTGGACTAAACCTGATGCTTTCACTGACTCTGACTGTTGAATGTATCTTAATCTATCCAATAGGATCAAATCCTCAGCAATTTGCTGCATTGCCCCTTGTAAGGCAACGATTCCAGTAATGACATGACTCCATGAATGAAGCTAAGCATGGAAAACATTAGCTTTTTCATTTGAGAGTGCTACATTATATTTGACATAAATAACATATAAACTAAACAATATTTTGTTTCTACCTCCTCATATTGTTGAAATATGGCATGAAATATTTTGGGTATTTCCGCCTCATTTATCGTGCTGTCATTTTTTAAGAGGTCAAATCCACCATTAACACCTATAGTTTTCTCTATGTACTCATCAAACGTTTCGTAAGTATAGCTGTGCAAATTTCGTTTTTTTCGTCGCAAGATCAAATTTTCTGCAAAGAAAACATTACCAATTTTTTGCTAGTACTTTAACACGCTTATATTTATATTTGCAAAGTTTGCATGCATTCCCAATTCCCAAGCTAAAAACACTCATCGTCACGTTACCCATTAAGAAATATTTTTCCAAAATCGCTCTGTAAAATATATGTCTAGTTTCTTTCGTTATATTGTCCAAAAATTTAAGTCCTGATCGCTGGCTCGCCAGTCTCCAAAGCCATTGATTTTTCAAAAATGTGACGTCTTCGTAATTTCGCAACTCATCTTGAAGGGAAAGACTCATGGGAAAATTTGATCCATCTAAACTCATCTTATGATAACAACAGGGTACAACAGCCAAAAATTTGCATGTATCGGTGTTGATAAAATACTTCATAGACCAAGGAGTAAGGTCACCACAAGCGTGAAGTGCAGTAAGACAAATGCTACCAATTTGCTCGGTAATGGGGCTGAGTTCTTCCGATATATTTTCTGTGATACGAAGACAAACATACGTTTGGGATGCTGAAGGTGCACTCAAGCTTTTCGAA
>JAITYZ010001065.1:0-10351 GCA_027744595.1 Paronellides praefectus
TTATGTCACTTCCCCGATAAATATTTTACAAGGTTTACACTCAAAAAATTCATGAAAAACTTTTTATTTTTTTAAAACCAGTTTCCATATTAATTAGCACTGCATTTTCAATTCTTGGTTTTTGCACGCAAGGTAAAGTTTGCCTTTTCTTCAAGGTTTTTTCCGGTTTTTTAAAATAATAACTTTGATCACTTTTGATGGTATTCAATTGAGTTTTTTAAGTAAACCATTTATTTTCCGAATATTCCAATAAATATATTATTTTCGGGGGAAGGACGCACAAAACAAGGTAGGTAAAGCCAACAACTGGAACAAATTGACAATGCAAGATTTATGCATACGCATAATTATTATTTATCCAAGAACAAAGCAGCCCTGCGACAAGTTGACGGTGGTGGTCTCAGACAAGAGAAGAGTCTCTCATCCTCAAACAAAAAAAAATATTTAACCGTGTCTATGGTCGATACTGCTGCTGCTGTTGTTCATGTTTCTTTTCTGTGCTGCTGCTTCTTCACGACTAACTCTTGACTCAATCTTTGCAACTTAGTCATCAAAAGGGTTTCATACATTTTATTTTAGTTTACTATTATTTTTTATCTGTTAAAAAGTGTATTATAATAATAATGTGTTTAACTTGACTTTGTACAACATTCCATCATTGCATTGCATATTAGCTTGGTATTATTATTATTACATATACAAGCCCATATCATCATCAACCAAATATATTTATATATCTAGATCTAGGATGTAACATAATACATTGCAGTAGTAGTAGTAGCAGAGATGTAGTAGTAGTAATTTTTGTGTTGCAGTATTTGCAATAAGACTTTTTTTCCATTTCTACTGCCTTTATTTTATACATTTTTTAGCCTTTTTGCTCACTTATTATTATCAACATGATCATTATTTTGTGTATTAGGTTTGGCTGGTGCAACAGGATTCAGTAGTGGTTGTATATATGCCATATATAGCCAAGATCTAACTAAACTCTCGGTGTATTTATATATTTGTGTTATGCGCTGTGTGTGTGTATTGAGGAGATTTGCAAGTCGTTTTTACGAGCAAAACGCGTACCTTGAGCTAGCATAAAAGCAGTTTTATCATCATCATCATCATCGCCAAAAGTTGCAAGTATGTATGCTTTTCTATATCTGTGTTTGTGCATTTATTTATTTTTGTTCCATCATCATCATCAGAAGCATTGCAAAGAAGAAAAAAAATCATTCATTCATTCTTCAAGTATCAAGAGAAGCTGTTTCTTGGGTTGGCTTTTAAGATGTTGTTTTGCTGTTACTGATGCAGCAGAAGCAGTGCTGGTGCAAAAATTCAGAAAGGTGTAAATTCAAAAGAATGAAAATAAAAAAACAGCAAAGATTTTAAGTCCCAATCAAACAAAAGTTAAAAAAGAAGAGAAGACTTGAAAAGCAAAAGTGTATATTATCCTCAGGTAAAATAAAATAAACATAGGCACTTATACAAAAAAAGATGCAGACTCCTGTAAACTGCTGCGTAGACAGGTGTGCATTAATCATAATCATAAAAAAAGATAAACTGAAAACTGCGAAAAATCCTGCCTGCATGGTGGTGGTGGTAAAATACTTCTACCCCAGTGCACTAAATAGAGGAGGAAAAGGGTTATGGTTATTTGGTTTAGTGATACGTATGGTTATGCTTGTAAAGTAGAGTAGTATATGTATAATAATATGTAGGTATATATTTTTTATATATTATATGTAGTACTTTAACTAGATTATGTATTCAATAAGTGGAAAAAAACTGTTCATATTTCATTTTCGCAGTAATATTTTTACTATGCAGCCAGCTAGCATGTAATAAGCATCGTATATACTTTTTGTGTGGATGTGGCTCTGTTGTTTTCCCTTTCTTCTAATTACTGCAAAAAAAATTAGGCAGTTATAAATATACAGCGTGCTTTTTGGTTCTTTTTTGGTGGTGGTGGTGGTAGTACTCCATAATAATAATAAAGCATACCTACATGTTTTTATACAGGTGTGTTTTATACACAGGTATGTGGCATGTTGATATGCAAGCATTTTTTTTAGCTTGACTGCCGAATTTTTATGCAGAGACGAAAGACGAATGTGAGATGAATGGATAGTGAAACTGCTTTATTTTTTGATTCGTAATATTTTTTTCTTTCTTGGCTTTGGCACTGACATTGCTAATTGAATAAATTGCTAAATAAAAACAATAGACAAGCTGAATTAAACCTATTTTTATAGCTTATTTCAAAAAAAAATTATGTACAAGAAATAATAATATCTGCTGGTCTTGATGATAATTTATTGACTTATCTTGACTTGTGTCTTTTGACTTGTATTACTTTTTTTGGCTATGGAAATTATTATTGGGTGGGTAATGATGTCAGAGAATATTAAGTTGATATATTTATTCCAATAAAAAAACAATAATAAATATTTTTATCCAGCATCCAGATCGCAGATGTTTTTATGATGAATTGGGAAAGGTCGCAAATCAACATAATCAACAAAAGTTGCTATTATTTTTCATTTGACAAAAAGAAGAAGAAAAAAAGAGAAAAAATGTTGTACATAAATAAACGTATGCAAATATTGAGGTTAAGTTGTCAGTTGTAAAAATGCCAAGCGATACAAACAAACAAGGTTGCTGCTTTAAAAAAAAATAACATGAAAATTTGGCAAAGTTTTTTTTTGCTGATTTTTAGAAGAAAAAAAAATCTCTAAAATAACAATATTTGTTAATAAAGAAAAAATGCTGGATTTCTTTTGATGATTTTCATTTACATAATAATTAATTATAATTGCATATTATTTCTCACTTTTTGCTGTTTCGACAAAAAGTAATTTTCACTCTACTTCACACGTAATAATGTGTGCGTAGATAAATACTTATGTAAATAAACAGTTAGTTAAGTAAATAGGTGAATTGGCGCAAACTGAGCCGCGCAGTAAGCTTTGCTTAAATTGTCAATTTTTTTCTAAACATTTAAATTTTTGGACTTTAACAAGCAATTTGACACTTTTTTACACTTGTCCTGTTAAACAAAAACCAAGAGAATCTGTGAAAATTATGCAAGTTTCGTCGTTAGATAATAAGCTGTAATTGTAATGGCATGAAAAGTAGATGCCATCAAAGCTGCTGCTGATGATGATGTGATGTCGCGCTAAGTGATCACAACTGCGCGACATAAAAAAGGTTTAATTTTCAAATAAAGTGACATTTTTTATTTTATTTTTTGAATAACAACGACTTTTGAGTGACAATTCAAACTTAACTGTGTAAATAGAACTGCCATGCCAATACCACAACTCAACGTGAAACTCTTGCTTTCAAGATGACTTTGACAAAAAAATAAAACAAAATAAAACAGTTAACTGAGTGTACATAATTTTTGTGGATGATAAAAAATAAGACTCATTTCATTTCACAATTTTATATGATTTTGTATTCCTTTAACGCTAAATTTGCCACCAATGCAATCGTATTAAACAGGTGGCGGTGTGGCTCTCTAGTTAGTCATGTGTGCGTGGGTGGTGAAGGTGGGGTGTAATACGCTTGGTCATATGATAAAAAATACGACTCATTTCATTTCACAATTTTATATGATTTTGTATTCCTTTAACGCTAAATTTGCCACCAATGCAATCGTATTAAACAGGTGGCGGTGTGGCTCTATAGTTAGTCATGTATGCGTGGGTGGTGGTGAAGGTGGGGTGTAATATACGCTTGGTCATGATCACGATGATGATGGTTTCACCTGTTGTTTGTATTAAGTAGGTATAAAAATACATAGTATTAAATATGTAGGTGCTAAAACACACAAACACACACAAAAGGCTCTATATAATCTCTTGTTTGTAATGGATAGGCGATTAAATCACGAGCAAATATGTGAACATTTGTTAAAAATGCGTGAAAAATGTATGTGTGTTCATCAACGCGGAGATTAGATAAGATCAAATCAGTGCAGATTTTATTACCAAAAAATTACAAAATGTAAAGAAAAGAGAAGAAGAAAAAATGTTGATCTTGTTACGTCGAGGCACGCGATACGCATAAACACATTGTATCATACTCCCACGCACAGAGATGATGTCATATCAATTTGCTGATCTTTAAACTGCGACTAATTATTACTAAAATTGGAAAGGAAGATGATTACCAAATACGTACAATTTAGCATGGATCATTTCTTGTAAACAAAGAGGATGTACAAACAAATTGGATTTAGCATCAACGGACAAATAAAATTATGATTGCAAGATTTACATAACTCCATCATATTTTAAATGGATATGCACGTCGGCGCTCTTCTGTCGCTTATTCCTCTAAACACTTTATTTGACTACCGCCAATAATGGCAATTTCTTATTTTTTCAAACAATTTCCTTCGCTTTTCAAAATTTCAAACCAAATTTTCTCTAAAGTCTCTAAACACGCTTATAATTGATTGGCTACTTGTCTACAATAAGCCTATAATATTTATGTATATTATTTGTGTTGCATGTATTTATTTTCAGTTTCTGCATAAAAGTATGATCACCTATGTGACTCACCATAGTAATAACAACCAAAATAAGCAGTATCATCATGATTATTTGATTATTTGCTTGAATTGGATTGAAGGTTTTAAAAAAAAATAAAATGAAATTCCTATACACACACAAAATTCAATTGTCAATGAGTTTTTTTTATTTTATTTTTCTGCAATAACATTCACTGATGCTTATCGGTGCTATGCAAAGTCATCCTTGTTTCCAATTTTACATTGAAACCTAAAAGATTTGCTGAAAAAAAATACAAAGTAAACAGTTGTAACAATGTAAAGTGGAACCGTCTTTGGAAAACAAAACTAAAAGCCAATATAAAACGTTTTATATTTTAAGTATTTGTTACCCCAAAGGATAAGCTGAGAAATTAATTTGTTAGTTAAGTAATCAATTGCATCAAAGGATGTTTAAAAAATCCAAAATAAATTTCGAGTTACCGCCTCTGGACATGAACTGGACTGACAGACTGAATTCCCCTCCTATAAGAATAGTTAGATAATCAATTGCATCAAAGGATGTTTAAAAAATCCAAAATAAATTTCGAGTTACCGCCTCTGGACATGAACTGGACTGACAGACTGAATTCCCCTCCTATAATATACCTGTCGGTATCAAATTAATGTAACGGGAATCATCTGTTCATCGTCGTCATAATCAAATTAGGCATGCCTGCCTTTTCACTTTTTTTCCACAGATCAAATCGACTCGCATAAAACATTCATTGCATTTTTACTTTTATTATATAGCTTTGTGTACGACTATTTGACATGTGATTGTGTTTGTGTGCATTTGTACCAAAAATGGTGGTTTGGGTTACCACGAAGAAAATGGATTTGATTCTATTGAGTCATCGTCATGTAAGAGCCCAGACAACAAAGCAGGGTAACTGATATCCATGAATGATGAATTGTATTGAATTGAGCAATAATGGAAAATGGAAACCATTCTCATCTGAGAATAGCTATATAAAAAATGTGTACATTTTTAAATGATTTTAAATGCTCTGTCGCTCGTCCCCACACTTCACCACACATCACGTCAAGGATGCATACCAGAAAGTCACGGTAAAATCCTGAATGAATACAAAAAAAGTAAATGAATAAGCATACTGAAAGGATAAAGAAACACGTTACGAATTTCAAACTACAATATAAATACAATGTATTTTGAACGCAGTTTCCACCAAAGACGTGGTGGTATTTTCGTAAATAGTAGCCAGCAGGAAGCAACAAAGTTGTAAAAAAAATATCTCTTAAAAAATACAACAAAAAAGTTTGTCAAAGACACCAGTCAATGTACTCATCATTACGTTTTCACAAAATTTTTTGGAAACCCCCAATGAAATACCTATTTCAGATTTTAGTTGAAAAAAAAACTTTTTTATGACATTGTCGCTTATTACAACCCATTATTACATGGATACATCGATTTTGGTTGATGAAGGTCAGTGAAGCGTCCAGAGACGGGATATTATGGCGAGGGGAATTAAGTTACCTACGTAGTTATTACACAAGTACCTTATATCATAAAACGTGCGTTTTGGCATTACCATAATATTCCATACATGAATCATAACAAATTATCCCAATAATTTTGTTGGAAATAGGGGGAGGGGGTGTTCAGAAATGGGAATTGCACGATTATTCATTTGTCACTTATTTTAATAATTTTAGGTGGTACATATGTCATCATTAAGTATCTGTCACGGTGTGGTGAGCTGTTTTTTCAAAATACCCCGATCTCGACCACTCTGGGTTTTTCCTAGGTTCCATTCAGTTACCGCAAATATGATGTACTAGTAATTGATGCAAGATTGCGTTGGAAGAATCGGTACTTTCACCACAAACTGGTAACGTCGTACTAAGAATTACGACAATTACCAAAATCGGGACAAAAAATGGGAAAATCATTTGTCTACAGGAATAGGTACACAAGCACAACAAAACGAAAAGGGAAAATCCCCGTTCACATCATAAATCTATTATCCCAGAAAATATGAGTCTTAAGCGAAATGGATCTTATGTACACAGGATATGCATAAAAAGAATGATTATTATGTTCTTTGTTCAATGATAGTCGCAGGGCCAATTGCGGAAATTCGTGCTGATGAAATAATTGAATCATTCATCCTTTCACTGCGTCATTCACAACCAATGCAACCAATGCGCAATAGGAATCCGGAAAAAATATTTAAAGTAGATAAATGTATCTAGCCATCTTTTTACCATTCTACTAAAAAATGTATAAAATTTGGAGCCTACAATGGGTGTCCACAGAGGCGTTTGTCCAAAATTGCCCCAAAATACTGGGCACAGCAACATGGGGTGTGATAAATGATATTATTAGATTTCAAGGTCAAACTTCTTATTGTCATTTGTCATTTTATGTCATATGTAATTCATATAACTTATTTACCTAGGTATAATATACAGTGTATATTATACACCCTACACAAAAATATGTGCGATTAAAGAATCAAGAAATGTAAGTAGATGGAGAAAGCACGTTAATTACAAATCTTGTATTAAATTAAACGAATAATCGAATTTATCAGAAATTCCAGGATTCTGACTTCCGGTTTCAAGCAAATTTAGTTTCGTCAAAATAAGTATGTGGATATATAATATGCGGTATAAGACATAACTTTAAGTCTTTTGTTGTTTATTTTTTTTATTTTTTGGTAGATTCAAAAGAAAAGTTTGAGACTTGAGCGGAACGCGTAATCATCACCCTTTACAACATCAGACCATTATATTATATTTTGCAAGCCTACACATATTAAATATTATACAAAATGCACTCACGGAAAAAGTCTTACCATGTTACTTACCATTGACAAGCCGCAACCATGCACCATTATCATTAATTATGTGCATATAATATCTTCTGAGGAAGATGATTTTTTGTCCTTTTTGTGTACGTACCACACATGTGCATCCGCAGTACTTTCGTTTCTCTTAATACCTGTGCTATGTCTTGAACACTTACCTAAGTCAAAGTATTTCATGCGATTCTTTAAGGATTATGATTATTTGACAAGCTTATTATTATACTTCAAAGAACGCGAAAAGTATTATTCATTTTTTGTGGGGAACCTATCTACGTTCACTCCTTCCGGATCTTCCGTCCTGCGATTACCTACTCAAAAATTGTTGGATTTTAAAAAGTCTAGCTTTAGATATTAACCTTCAAATATTAAAGTTTTTATTGATATGTAATTAATTGATATTTTAGGATTATCTTTTTAAATTTTAGGAGCATTATTGATCTCTCTCAAAGCCTTAATTACAGGTTATACGGGATTTTATTACCTTTTTAAGTTGCGGTGCGTGCTACGGCTACTGTACATGTAATGCTGACATAAAAAGGAAGTAACAGTACTGCGGTATGGTACACATGTATATTTAGTATTTAGCATTAGTTGAGTTGAGATGCGAGGGTGGAGGCACTTTTACAGGTATGCATGTGATGTGATATGCATTTATTCATGCGCCCTTTTTTCCGCTGCAATAATCCTTAATTATTTTTTCCACTGTAAAGTGTATTTAATGACATGCAATTTTATTTTAAACCAAAAACTTTTCATTTAATTCCACTTTAAAATACTTGGTAAAAAAACATAAAAATTATGTTAAACAAGAGGATAGTATTAATACTAATTATGACAATAAATTATTATGTAAAATTAATGCATTTTTATGTAAGGGCATAAAAATAAGGAATGCAGATGTTGACCTTTTTCATGACAGTATGAACTGTGGACCACACATAAAAATATAGCGTGTGCTTATTTTAAAGAAAATTAAAAAAAAATCACTTTTTTTTCTTTTAAAAATCATTTTGTTTTAATTCATGTATAGTAGATCACAATAACAGACAACGGACGTTTATTATTTTTTTTTACATTTTGTACAAACGCTTATATATAATTTATACTTATTATTTTCATTCATTATATTTAACTTTTTTTAGGAGTACCATATTATCATATAATTAAATAATGGAATATTAAAAATACATACACATCCAGAGGCTTTCTTCAAACAGTTAATTAAGTAGTCGAGAATTTTTTTTGTAGGAAAATAATACTTA
This sequence comes from Paronellides praefectus, assembly GCA_027744595.1. Taxonomy (NCBI): domain Eukaryota; kingdom Metazoa; phylum Arthropoda; class Collembola; order Entomobryomorpha; family Paronellidae; genus Paronellides; species Paronellides praefectus. The sequence continues at coordinate 8,649 of JAITYZ010001065.1, forward strand.
CATAAATTTATGATTATTATTATTTTTTTACTGGCGACCTTACAGACGATAGTTAAAGTAGAAATGAACTAAAAATGATTCCTAAAAAAACAATAATAATTATTATTTGCTGTTGCCGCAAACTATACATACCTTAATTAGTCCTAAAAAAAACTTACATGAACAATTACAAAAAACTGGTGAAAAAACGTAATAAAAATACAAAAACTTTTTCTTTCCTTTACAAAAAAAATGCGAGTCATCGTCTTCATTATTATTTTGTCATGTAGATTTTTTTTAAAGATGCAAATCACGCGGAAGTGTTTTTGAACAAAACCCCGAGAGTTTGTATTGGAATTCTACAGAGAGGCAATAAAAAATTGTCTTTTAAAAAAAATACAAAATAGTTTTAATATTACAATAAGCTAAGTTTAAAAAAACTGCGTTCCACCGGTTTTTTTTGTACGCTTGTTTTTTAAAATTATTATTATTATGTATTTTGGAATGAACACGTGAACACTGTTGCGAGTTTATATATAAAACGACCTAACAGACGACAGACTAACAAACATGCATAAAAATATACCTATTTTTAGGCATGCATCTTTTTGTATTATAAACAGCATAGACGTAAATTGGGATGGAAGAATCAAGCCGTACAGTATAATAATTTATCATAATGATAAAAAATTATAGTATCTTGTTTCAAATGCTTGTACTAATGGACACCTGCCAATAATTATATTCATGCTGCTTTCTTGTGCTAATTTGAAAGTTAGAATGGGAATTTGTAGATTTTATTTTGTTCAAAAAGATTTGAGACTCTATAGTCGACTCCTCGACATTCTTTTTTTATCTTCGTCACAGATGGCTGCACAAAAGATATATAAAAAAAATTAAGCCAAGATTTTCAAGTTTATTATGAATTATTTCTATAATAATAAGCTAGCATTATAAGTGTGTAATGGAGATCATTATTTTTAGTTGATTTTTTAATGATTTTTTTTTCTTTTAAATTTTAAACAAGAACACCGGACGTGATTGAACCCCCATAAATGTCTGACTCTGACTCTCTGGAAACTGGACTTTGAGGAGAACGGGGTCCACCAGGATCTACAAAAGGTGGTGGTGGAGGTGGTTGTTGTGGAGGCGAATGGAGGGGATGATGATAAATCGGTTGTTGTTGTTGTAGCTGCTGATGTTGTTGAAGATGATGAGGATGACTAGATAACTGATCGTGATCATCTTCCTCCTCCACCATTGCAGGATTTGTAAAGCCGCCACCTACACCTACAATACTATCCACCATAATTTCTTCTCCTTCTTCGGCTTCCTCGTCGTCGTCACGCTGGTGATGATGAAGATGATGAGCAGAATCAGCGGCGGCCTTCATATTCCACCTAAACAAATAGGTACATAAGCAAAAAATGAAAAATAAGAATGAAAGCTGGTTGTTCCTGGTAATTTTTTCATCAAAGCTTTTCAAGTCACGTAAATTTTTTTTTTCAAGTCAGCTTTTTTTTCAATAAAATAAGTGTAAGGAAGGATCATAAAATAATTATTTAAGAAAATTGAGGAATTTTCTTTTAAAAGTATAAAAAAAATTTGTCACATCATTTTGTAAATACATAAAATGGAAGATTAAAATACGGTAGTGAACAAGAATAATAAAAAATAGATTTTTTTAACTACCTCGTTGTCATCATCATCATCATCATAATAGG
>JAITYZ010001066.1:0-12247 GCA_027744595.1 Paronellides praefectus
CCTTTGGCTTTAAATCTCACAGACTTTTTTTCATAGACCCCATGAAAAACCGTCAAGTTTCATGTGATATCTCTCTTTAAAAAAACATATCAACACAAAGAAATATATATAGCAAAAAAAATCTTTCACAAACTACCTGCTACATAATGTTAAACAAGAAAAAATCCAGGTACTAACATATACACATGTAAGATTTTTTTTAGCATGTTCCCTGCTTTTAGTAATAATGGATAATATGTTAAAATGTAAAAAAGCTTGTCTGCGTGTAGACTAATAAAAGGTGATATGCATACAAAAATCCAAAAAAAACACAAAGATAAGTAAAGAAGGGGAAAAAACAAAACAAAATCGTAAAATGTGGGAAATAAGAAAAGTACAGTTTTTTTTAGCTTTTTGTCTTTACACAAAAAAGATAGGAAAGAAATCTACCACGAGCTAAGAAAAAATCCTTACTACTTAGAATTTATTATGTAATATTCGTGTAGGATTATGTACTTGTGTTGTGATGTTTACTTTTGTTCTGTTTCTTGAAGATTTTTTTGTGTGTGAAAAGAGTGTGTATATTTGTGTGTGTGGTTCTGTGTTACAGAATAGACAAGAGGCTTACCTGTCTCGTATATATTCTTCCTTGAATTAGAGCTTTGTCAGTATCTGGGTAAAATATGGTAGCTTTCCTGGAGGGAGAGAGAGAGAGCGCGTGAGAGAGAGCTGGGTATTCTGGGTGTTTCCTTTGTTTCACAAAAAAAAGAAAGAGAGACAGAAAAAGAAAAAAATTGGATAAAAAATGTCACGTCTGCTGTTCTTTTCTTTTTTGTATCAAAAAATTATCACAAAAATGCAGCTCTGTATATTATCCAAAGTCCATTCAATCTCAATGCATTTTGTTTAATGTTGCATGTTCTGATGTATGGATAAAAGTATCATGTATTTAATACAAAATACATACTCTTTTTTTATGATCTATTTATGTTGGTCAGTTCATTTATTTTAAAAATAAATATGGCATATACTCAGGTTCGTAATATTATTATTACATGACTTATATAATAGCCTGCTGGTCTCCAAAAATTACGGGCTAATCAGCAGAGTGATGGCTTTTCTGTTTTGCTCCGCCCTAATCACTTTAATTAATGCTTAACTTGTTACTTGCTTTGCTTACTTTGCAACAAAACTATGGGATTATCTTCCCCAGGGACAAGTGTTACTCTGTTTCTGTGTACACACTCTAATAGGTACATAATATACACTTACATGACTAACATGACAGCTTTGCTTGAAATATGACTTGTTCATCAACAAAAGTTGGCTGGCCTAAATTAGATTCATACCTATCAACAGTACAAAGTATGAATGCTAATTTTTCCCCTTGTATTTTTTTGTGTAAAAAAATAAAATCTTTCTAATGTGTGTGTAGAGAGAGAGAGACTTTTATTTTTTTATACTTATGCGCAGCGCTTTATTTGTTAGTAGTACGGTCATGTTTGTTATAGCCGCTTTTGTTCAGTTAGTTTTTAGTTTGTTTTATACATGGTAATATATAGCCATTCACAAGTATAAAGCGGGAGAGTTATATTATTTTTTTGGTTCGCAAAGAAATATTATTGTTCATTCTTTGAGACAGTCTTGCATTAAATAAAGGTAAAAAAAAGTATATAATATGTATGGTATATAGAGAGAGAAGAAGAAGAAAATGTAGTTGAGGTATAGCGTGCAACGCAGCAATATAATATATAATTTTCTTTTCGTTTGGTTTTGCTGAAGAAATGTTTTTTTTTCAAGACATTTTATGCTTATTATTATAGTACTACTACGCTTTTAATAAAATTTTGTCTTCCTGTTGCTACTTTTTTTTCTTGTTGTTTTGTTGTGTCTTACTTGTTATTAAAGTCGAGGAAGCGATTACTCTTCGAGCGAGGATGACGTGTTGATTGGTGAACTAGTGGGGATGGATGGAAGGTTATTTTTTATATAATATTTTTTTAAATTTGTATTTGAAAGCTATCAAAGTTGGCTTATATATTTTTTTTTTGTTTTTAGATGTCAGGAAAAAATATGTGAAAGGGAGATGAGAAAGGTGTAACTTTTTTTTATTTGGCAAAGACGGCGGAGGAAAAAAAACTAGCTTTTTTTGTGTTGGTGGTGGTGATGATGATGATGAGAATTGTTAGAACGATGAGTTAGACCAGATGATGGTGATGATGATAACTTTTGAGAAAAAAGGGAAAGAGAAAGAAACAATTTTTTTTGCTCTAGTATTTCTGTTGTGTTAGTGTAGTATACTAACGAGATAGTAGGTAGGTAGTGGTAATAATGATGATGGTATGGTGAATGGTGAGATGAGAAAGCGAGAAAGAGCAAAAAATAGGAGGTTTTTGCTGCACAGGATGATGGTTCTCCCAGAGAAGACGAACAACAACCGATTACTTCCAAGAGAAGGGCAAGAGACAACTGAGAGCGCACTGGTTGAGAGTGTTACTCTATATGATTATGGGAGAGAGAGAGAGAAGAAAAAAAAGAGAAAGCAAAGCAGAGACTTCTGCACATAAAAAGCTTATGTTGAAATTCTTCATCGTTTTTTTGGGCTGCTGTGGCTGCGTGTGTGTGTGACTCTGCTTCTCTTTTTCTCTTTGGTTTTACTTTCCCTGCCAAACCAACTTCTTTTTTTCTCGTTGGACTCTCTCTTCTCTCTCTCTCTTTTATGTGATGTGATGCATACATAGCTCTTTTGCAAATACAACAACCACCAACGACCACCTGCATCTCGATAGAATTTTTTTGCGAATTGGAAGAGAGAGAGAGAGAGAGAGAAAGAAAGTAAAACAAGCAGAACACCACGACTTCATCGTCCGAGGAGAACAAGGATGCTTTAGCCACCATCACTGCTTTTGAATACGACATATTTACCAAAAGAGTACTGAGAGAAGTCTGAAAGACTGCTGATTGTGATTACATATGTAAGTTATGTATAAAAACCTATTTGTGTATAGACAACTTTCCTCTCGTACAAAAAAACAAGGGGAATGTAAGAAATGCATATATATCTTAAGTTTATATACAAATAAAAAAGCTTTCCTTGTTATTGTGTGTGATGCGAGGAGTGAAAAAAGACAAGTCTTTTCTCCACTCTCTCACACAACCACATTCATTCCAAATAATATATACACATATATGCCTCCTCCTATTCAATACAAAAACATGTAAATAAAATATATACACAAAAAATATATAGCGTATTCACACATGCATACCTACAAAAGTACATAAGTTGTACTTGTGCACTACTCCACTTTCTCTTCCTTTTCCCTCCTTTTGTCCATACATTTTAATGTATATATGCCTCACACACTCTGCATTGCATTTCGCTTTCTCCCTATTTATGTTCATGCATATTATGTGTGTGTGCTTCAATGTCTCATCCTTCTGATGTGATCGCATCAAGCACATCCCATCGCATAGCTCAAGCTCAACTACTATTTTGCTGAGTTGAGTGTGACTGTGAGAGAGTTGAATTATATTGACAACAGCATATTCACATCTGAAAAGGAAGAAAAGAGTGAGACTGGGACAGATATCCTTTTTTTCCCTTCTTCTTCTTCTTTTTTCTCTGCACAAAAAAAATATAGGCCCTTGCCTACTTTTCTCTACACAAAAAAGTAGGAAAAGGTTTAAGAGAGAGAGAGAGAAGAAAATACCTTTGCTTTTTTTAAAAGGATTCCTGCTGTTTGTTACTCAGCTCAAGCAACAAGATGGTAGCCCTATATCGCTTTCTTTCTTTCTTTTTGTACAAACGTACCTATATTTTTTCCTGCTGAACCCTTGGCGCTTATTGAAGAATTTCGAGTCAAGTTCCACTGAGCGTGTAGACGAAGAAAGGAGAGAGAAAAAAATTCCTATAGCTGTGAAAGGAGGTTGGAAGGGGGAAAGTGGGGGAAAGAGTTTGACTCCAAAGGGCTCTGCTCTTCTTCTGTATTGTCGTATCAAGTCGTGCTTTCTTGCTTACTTTATAGTCGAGTCACACTTTTTTGAGTTTATATAGCACATGTGTGTTTTCTACTCTGTATGCAGTGGACAAGAACAAGTAGGTTGTTGGTGTGATAAGTATTATGAAAATAAATAATATTATGGTGCTAAAAGTTGTAGGCAGAAAATATGTGTAATGTGAGATATGATGGTGTCCTTATACTCTTTCAAGTTAATAGTTGGATGGCACTATGGCACACATAAAGGAAATTGGTAGGTGCATTTTCCTTAATAGGTTGACATACTCTACGTACTATATATATACTCGTTATCTACAAAACTGTACCATATTCACAATACACTGTACTACTTTTTGTAACAAGTCATCATATCTTTTGGCCAGACACAAGGTGTCCATGTTCTGTGTCTCTTTTGATCTGAGGATACCACACATGAGCAAACGTGAATGATAATAATAATAGCTGCTGGAACATTGTCCAGCAGAGTTTTTTTCTGACTGTCTGTCAGTCAGGCTCAGAGTGTGACAAGCAGTCAGACACAAGAATAACACTCTTTTACAGAAAATTGCAAGAGCTCTATACTAAGAAAAGGAAAAGCATCCAAAATGGATGCATACATTCCTTCTTATAAAGTTGCCTCAAGAATTTTCAAGAGGAGTAAAACACATTATATATATTTTTGGTGCATACCTAGATAGATGCCTATATATACAATCATACACATTTATTTTTCAAAGAGATCAAAAACTTTTTGACCAACTTTGTCGATTTCTTGAAGATTTTCACAAACTGATGAAAAACTTTGAGCATTGAGGTATCATTAAAGTTTCACTGGATTGTACGTACGTAGATATACATGTGTCCATGTTTTTTGAGGGGGAGATGGACACATACTTTCAACATTTTCAAACATTAAAACTTATCCTTCTTCTCCGTCAGCCTTGGCCACTTTTAAAAATGAAAATGGGGAAAAATGCCCTGCTGCATGACTTGTTGTAAAAATGAAAGCCATCAAGACAGGACTCTATCTCTCATTTTCTCGAAGGAAAAACTAACTGTCTGACACGTATAAACACTTTTTATCATTGTCTGACTTTTCCCATATTCCCTCATCCTCATTGCCACATTGATTATAATAATTGTGCTCATGTATTATTATTTTTTATTATTATTATAATAACAAGGTTTACAACTAACTCAAGTGAACTTCTTTTTTATTTTAGTTTTTATTTTTGGGTACAATCCATTTCTGTAGATTAAAAAGATATAGCTTTACTACTACTACCATACTAGCCATGTTTTACGATCTGATAAGTAAGCTGCAGTATCATCATCATTATATAATATGTTATCTGGAGCAAAAGCATCAGATTACAAGAATGTTTTATTACAACAAACTGATAGCAAAATGGTTTGGGAATGGGAACGGCTAGGAGGTTGGTTTTTTTGTGAGTATGGCAAGAACATGAACAAGGTAAACGAACAGAGAGAGAGAGAGAGAGAAATGTTAGGGTAGTAGCAAGCAGAAAAGCTAATATTTACAATGAATAACATTATTATTATCATTGTATTTAAGTAGATAAGGTAGGAAAGAAGGCTACATCACACCAAAAAAAGTCGTAAAAAGGTGTAACCGATGACCGATTATATTGTTTTCTCTCCTCCTGTTTCCCGGCAGCTCAATAAAAATTTCATGTTTACGATATAGGTAAAAGGGAAAGACAAAACACTTCTTTCAGAAAACACAACTTCAAACACACACACGCCCACAGAATAAAGCAATTGAAGAATGAAAGTCGTAAAAGATGGAAAAAGGAAGGGAACAAAACGGGCAATTTATTGGAATTCCGTTTGCTCTGCTCACTACTGATAAGATTTTACAAACTTATATATATGGTCCCATATATATATAAAAAATAAGTATATAAAATGTAGTTTTTTTGGTAGACATACGTGTGTGCAATTGTACAATAGGCAATAGTTTTGGAAATAAAAATTTTCTCTCTCATTCCATTTCATCCATATAGCCATTCAACATTCATGGTCCATGAATGAAAGATGTTGGTCTAGAGAGAAAAAAAGGATACTTTATTTAATTCTACTACAATACCAATTTTACCAACTTTTTGGAATGGCGAGTGTTAGCAGAGCTCATAATTTGAAGCAATAAATAACAGCAAAAAAATATTTTTTTATTTTGTCGCATGAAATATGTGCCTCAGTCTTTTACATTTACATATATGCTTATCATTATGCTTATAACTATGATACTTTTACTTACACAAATCAAGTCTTTGCATGACATTCATAAATTTCATATGCATTGAAAGGGGATATAGCAGCAGCAGCAGTAGTAGTAATAGAATGGATGGAAGAGATGCAGCAAAGTAATGTTTATCATCAGCGATGTTGATGGCAGTGAAAAAGAGTCATAAACGACGCAACAAAAAAGAATTTTTGCTGCGTAAATTTTCATGGAATCTGAGTGAGCTTTTCTTTGTGTCATGCAAATAGCCTCGAATGTTTTATTATTTCAGTTTATGTGATCTTCTCCAGTTTCATAGTGAACCACGTTTTCGCATAATATGTTGATACATAATATGTAAATATGTTAAGATATTTTGGAATTTAAAGCATTTTTTTGATAATCATCTAAATTAATTAACTGAGTAAAATTAAATTAGATTAGATCTACATTTAGTATACTGCAACGCAAATGTGCATTTTTTACGATTATCAGATGATCTTCTTTCCACTCATTTAACGAGTTCATCATTTTTTTTATCATGATGGTGATCATCATCATCATCGTCATAAAAAGCTGTTGAAAAGCTTTCAAGATAAAAAAAGTTATTACTCCTTCTTCATCCATCTTACTGTCAAGATGAGCATCAAGCTTTTTAAACTTATAAGATCATTAAACAATTTTTAAGCTACTTTCATCTTCCTACGATATTATAAACAGATTGTCTTGTTCTTGTTTTACACTTTGTGTTTTTTTTGGCAGGGATATATTATTCAGTGCAGTGATTTTTTATGTAAAGTATTCCCATATTTCTCATTTATTTCCTCTTTGCTGGACAGTTGTAGCAGATAAAGTGTAAATATATTGAAAAGGGTGTTGAGTGAAGTGCACCAAGAAAAACGGCTTTTTTGATGTGGCTTTCGTATGGTATGCTATAATGGCATGGTATTCATCCTCTTATAAAGCCTCCCCCTCTTTCTCTCTGTCTATTCAGTTGCGGTTTGACTTGTTATTTTACTTTTAGCTGTTGTTGTAAAATGCTTAACACCAGTGGTGGTGGTGGTAATGCTACATAAAAAAGTGATGTTGATGATTTAAGGAATGGAATACTGCCGACATGTAAAAGCTATCAACTAAATTGTAAACAGTAGTCTTGTACTTTTGAAAATTAAATGCACTTTTTTGCTCAGGAAAGTCAAAAAGATCACGACTTTTTAAACACGTTAAACAATATTAGTGGATGCATCCACCACAACACCACTACCACTTCCTTCTTTTTCTCCTCATTTTTTTGCATTCTTCATCTTCATCTTTTAGAGCAACAACAAGGCAACAAGCCATTTTGAACTTGAAAATGAAAAAGTGATCTCAGAGTCAACTGAATCACGAGCCATGAATTTGGAACAACCACAAAAAAATTCCTCCTGGATAAACCTGAAAAGGTTATTTAGAAAAAATACCAAGTCAGTGCACTACACACTTTACACACTGTGTCTAAAGCCTACCACGAAGAATTAGAGAAATGTAAATAATGCGTGAAAAAGATTGCCGAAAGATATACAGACAGATAAAAAAAAGTGTGTGTGTGTGTGTGTGTGTCTGTGTTTGTGTGTGAACGCTTATATGAGATTTCAGAGTCATTGCGTTTTCTTGGCACTTGCTTGGCACATTACACATTATCTTTTTACTTATTCACTTGCCATGCCACAAAGCCAGTGAATGAGCCAAATAAACATGCACACTAAAAAATAATGTGTGTTGTAGGTACATACAAATGAACGCACTATGAACTTGTCGGAGTTTTCTTAATAGTTTGCATAATAGTGCATGCACTCCACCTCAAAGAAGTTTTTAAAAACATGCTTCCTCTTCAGATGCTATAATGATGACATACGACACATGAGTAAAAAAACAAGTATAAATGGTAACAGCGTCAGCGACAAAAAATTAGAAAATTAAAAAAAAATGCTCCGTTTCTTTTGAAATCTTGTTTGGAGTTTGGAGTTAGTCCTTCCAAAGAGTCATAGGTGCTCACACATATCATAACAAGGAGTCTTGGGGCTTTTTGGTACTTTGATATTATAACAAGTTGTGAACTTGCTCTATATTTCACATAAAATATTTTAATATTGACATTTAGTTTAATAGTTTATGTGTGTTAATGAAAAGGGATATACATCGATGTGACATAATAAAAGTTTAATTACTTTGTGTAATCTTCTGTTAAAATGTTTCACAACAGAAAAACAAAACGTTTTGATTGCACTGACAATAAAAATATCTTACAATAAATTAAAATACCTGTTTGTAATATTGCTTATAATTAAATGTGCGATTGCTGACCCTGCGCCTGCAGGTAGATCACTAGATCTATTAAGACGTCATAGGCATCATCAGGTAAGTAAACTTGGATATCATCCGGAAATGGACCTAGTAATCTAATCGTTATTCTTCACACGTCGTTGGTAGTCAAGTAGGGTAATATGTATCGTGTGAGTAAAAAACATCAACAAGCCTTTTGTTTTTGCTTCGCATGTTTTGTGGAATGCAGGGAGAACCTTTGACTGACACTTACAATCACTCTGAAGACAATGGTGAGAACCGGAACAGTAAACAAGATCATGGGAGCGGACCTTCCTCACCAGGCAAGCTCTCCATGGAAGAGCACGCAGAAAAACATCAACAAATGTTGGAAACGTTGAATAATGTAGTCAGGATAATGGGAACTGCCGCCACTGCTGGGGATATGGCAGTGGCACCCTCCACCGAAAGGGAAATCGATGATGGTGGTAAAAGTTTGGTTGCTCGCGTTTTGAACTTGATGCAGATTTCAAAGAATAATGCAGACGTTATCACACAAGCCTTCCGTTTTGTGAGGTTGGATGCACATCTATCCACATTATTAAGTCAGGTACATAAATAATTCAAATATTACCACATCCAGTCCTATATATTCCAGTCTTTTTCCGGAATTTCCCATTTCCGTCAAGACCGTCTCCATGATTTTGACAGTTTTATTGCATTACATGTACATGTTTCGCATTTTATGCATTAAAAGCTCTCACAACTGCGAGAGTCCCAGGAATCCCTGCAAGCAGAGTCGATCAAGCAGCAAACCAAATTCAATCTGGTGCTTGAAGAAATCAGGTCATTAGGTAAGAAAATGATGGATAAAAATTTGGTATTCTTCTCTTCGATTCATTAGGGAATAATAATGGTACATATATCTTGCATTATGTATGGTAATCGATATCATTATCCCTGTATCTTGTTTCATCCACAATAGCTAGCAGGATATCAAAGGAGTCCACTAGACTGACCGAAGTTGAGGAGCGACTGGAATCAGAAATGGAATTAATGAGTGACCGGGTAGACACAGCGATAGAGAAAATTATACAGTCGACAGTATCGTAAGAATACAAATATGAAACAGTATAACATTTATGTATACTATATTTCTCAATTTTGCATGGAGGGATCCTAATTTTTTATTTAAAAAAAAATCTTTTCACAAAGCACACAAATTCTGCTCGATCTGTCCAAAGAAACAATACAGCAAACTGACAAGTCTGTTGGGATTTCAAACGAAGTAATTTATTATTATGTTTTTATAATCCAAAAATAGAGAATGCTTTGTTCTTTTTCCATTCATTCTTCATTTCATTTCTTGTTTCGCAGGTTTTATCTGAGCTGAAAAGCGTTAGATCAGAATTGGGTGACGTTGGTCAGGCTTCCGTTCAGGCAATTTACAATGTTCAGGTCAGTAGCCATGCGAAATGTCTGCTTGAACAAAATCTGCAATACAGCTTATAACATAATATGGTATACCTATATGACGCGATGAAATGAAACAAATTTTTATGAAGAATTGCAAAAAATTTGATGGAAATTCAAATCTCGCTTCCTCCTTGTGTCCCTGAGAAAATTTTCAACAAACTGTCATTTTAGTGACAAGTAAGTGACAGGTTTTCATTTATGAAATGTGACTTTTCATATATTTCCTTCTCAAAATTACTCTGTGTGTATGCATATCNACTGTGTGTATGCATATCACCACTACTACCACAAGTATGATTGCAGTTTTTCAACATTGGTGGTGGTGGTGGTGCGGTGGCATGCACGACTGCACGATACTATTTTTTGCTCTCCTTTTTTTGCAAGCATAAAACATGCCAGAATTTTCCATTTCCTTCTTCTTGAAAGTTTATCAGTGTAAACCTTATATCCCTTTTGCTATAGCTGTCAAGTCAGAATATACAGACCACAGAGATATTAAGTCGCTGATATTTGGGATTTGAATGACGTTTTTCTTTCAGCACTCTCTCCCAATCGGAGCAGGAATAAAAGTTTAGTGATTCATATTAAAGCCACATAATATCCCATACCTAGATATCCCCGTAAAAAACCCATACATCTCTGTCTTTTTACTATAAACCATCATCCTCCCATCATGAATCAGCTGCTGGAAAGTATGTATATTTTTTTATCACTGGAAACTTTCAAACTTTTGAAGCTCATCTCTCTTCGCATTGCAGGGAAATCAGTACAGTTTTACTATATTTGTGTTTACATTTGTCTTGTTCAAATCAAGGGAAGGCTGTGTATAGGTATTATTATTACATCAACTCTTTTTTTGACAAGCAACCACATCTGCTATACATATACCAAAATGTTGTTTCTAAACTTTTGCCAGTTTTTTTTTTTGCTAAAACCCAAAAGCAAGCAAAATACTTGCCACAAAAGTCCTGTAAACACAAAAACTCTATCCCATTTTCCATCATGAAAATCTCCCCCAAAAAAACACAAAATCTCTTTCTAGAAAATTAAAATATATCAAGATGACAGAAAACTTTCTTTTTCTTTTTGCATGAAATGAAGATGCCTTGCTCCATTCCATCCACAACACGGAATCAAGGATTCCTTAATGCCAACCAATAATGTGTTTCAATCATAGCTGTAAGCTGCGCGATACATAAAATAGTGTACACAAAAACGTAGAATGATATAGTCAACTTGCAACATTATTATTATTATCTTATTCATCTACTAGAGATACATGCATACATTTTTATGTATATGGGGAAAAGGGGAAGAGATAAAAATTGGCAAGAGTTGTTTAATGGTAATTTTTGCCAAGAGCCAATATATATATCCAGTGTATATCAGTTAGTTAGGCTAAGTAGCAAAACGTACCCTGAAAAATAAAATTCAACGTTGCTGGCAAGATGCGATGCGAGATCTTTTTTACTCCTTCCGAAAGCATCATCATCATCATCATCAAGTTGCACCATTATTTAGAAACTTCCATAATATGATCATTGGCTAGGCTTACAGGCAGAGAGAGAGAGAGAGAGTACCAAACTGGTACAAAATAGTACAGAGTAGATTAGATACTCTGGTAGTGACAGTGTGTGCAGCAGGAATGGTTTTAAAAAAAATATTCGCTACCATTTTTTATCTATCCAGCGACTGCACAAGGAGCACAGAGTACATTTCGATGTCATAATTAATAGCCTCTCCCGCTTCTCTCTCCGTCTCTCCATCTCTCCAGTTTTCATAGCTGATAAAGCGCAAAGGAAAAATATAACATGGCTTCACTAATTCTTCAGGAGATGAAAAGCATAAATGAATGAATGAAAATGAGAGTAGAAAGGATGTATGGAGGGGGTCCAATTTGTACTGACATGAAAGTTTTTTTTCTCCCTATTTTCCCTTCATCATGCCATGATCATCATCATCAACAACATACCCTTTTTAATTTAATTTTTATTCCTGGTATTATTATAAGAAGAAAAAATGGCTTCATCCGCTGTTTCCTTTTGGAGGAACCATTATATGCATTTTGGTAGTAGTATGTATAAACTTTGAGTAAGCTTTATAATAATATAAAAACAACAGCAAAAAAATATTTTTTGTTCTTTATCTCCATCCATTTATTGTACTACATAATATCTATAATATCTATGTATTGTGTTTAAGTGTGTCTCTTGTGCTTTTCTGTTAAAAAAAAGAAACTTGAAGA